>CAUYPK010112625.1:0-19168 GCA_963574355.1 Loris lydekkerianus
CTTAGTAAATGTAGAATGTAAATGTCTTAACACAATAACTAAGAAAATGCCAGGAAGGCTATGTTAACCAGTGTGATGAAAATGTGTCAAACGGTCTATAAAACCAGTGTATGGTGCCCCATGATCACATTAATGTACACAGATATGATTTAATAAAAAAAAAAAAAATAAATAAAATAGCTTTTAACTTCAGTATTTTATTAGGAGTAACCAAAATAACAGGGAAAGTAAACTGAAAAAATAACTGAAAGCTAGGTATTTTATCTGCACTGCAATTCATTCATCACAGAAGTACAGCCAAGTTTTTAATTTGCCCTAATTTATAGATGATGGAACTGAGTATTAGAGAGAGGTAAGAAACTTGCCTAAGGTCATATACCGGAAAGGGTAGCAACATGTCAATAGTAGTACTTAATGTAAATACTACCTCAACTGACAAAAAGAGAAAAAACATATTTTTTCACTTTATTACATACAAAAAATATTCAATAAAATTAGTAGCTTTGTAATTTTTAAAATAACTATTAGGAAGACTATAATTAAATTGAAATTTCCATAGTCTGATAAGGGATATTTGTCATAAGCTAAAAATATCATATCTAATAGTAATAAACTCTGTTTCTCAAAGTAATAACAAAATATTTATTTTATTAATAGAAGTTGTTAATAGAAGTGGTCTATCACCACTTCTACTAAACATTGTCCATGAAGTACCAGCAGAGAATTTTTAAAAAGAAAGCAAGTAACAGATACAGAGATTGAAAAGAAGAATAAAAAGTATCATAGATTGTAAATAACATGATTACCTACAAATTAAAAAGGAGCCTATAGACAAATTAAGAATTATTAAAAGAGTTCATCATTACTAAATATACCATCAACAATCAAAAAATCAGAGGCAAAATCAAAATATAATGTTCAAATATTTTCATCCATTATGACAATATACATATAGATATATAAATTATGTAGGGGTAACTGACTAAAAATCTTGAACACCTTATAAAGAAAATTGTAGCACTTTATTGAAATATATCAAAGGCTTGATGCATTCATAAATGAATGAAGAAATATATCAAAATCACAAGGAAGGTTGATCCATACACATGTCTATTTCTCCAAATTAATCCATAAAAATCTAATCAGAATCTTGTAGAATGGTTAAGCTTATTTCAAAATCTATTTGGAAATGAAATGAATAAAAAATAACAGGAGAATTTTGAGAAGCACCAAAATGGGATGAAAGAGGACTTTTCTTAGGAAGTGGTAAACATTATTAAAAATCCAAAATACTTGGAGCAATTTGGCATTATTGTGTAGATAAGTAAATTGAGCAGAATAGAGCAGGACCAGCACACTACAGTCTGGGTCAAATCTTTTTGTGACTAAATAGTTTTTGAGCCATATTCAAATGAGCCATATTCATTCACATATTGTCCACGGCTACTTTCCCTACAAGGGTAGAGTTACAAAAGAGCCTATGAGGCCACAACAACCTATAGTAATTTCGATCTCATCCTTTAACAGAAAAATTCTGCAGATCCCTAGATTAGTGCTCTCAGAAACAGACCCATGTATATGTCAATATATTATATATGATCAATGAAATAAATGATATTGCAGCTAGTGGGGGAAAGAGTAGACTTTTCAGTGAACCCTTCTCAGACCATTTTAATAGGAAAAAATAACAAATTGTTTATCTATGACACATCAACACAATTCTAAATAAAGATCTAAATTAAAGACCTGTAAACCAATTTATAATCACCTGTACTTTCATATGAAAGATAAAACACAACTGTAATCGAGGATTAAGGAGGGAAGAGGAGAGGAAAGGGAGGGGAGAAGGTAAGTGGACGGAGGGTAATCGGTGGTACCTCACCTATGGTACATATTGCAAGGGCACATGTTGAATCTATTATGAGTAAAGTAGAGTATAAATGTCTTAACACAATTATTAAGTAAGTGAGGTGAAGGCTATGTTAACCAGTTTGATGTAAGTATTCCAAATTGTATATAAAATTAGCACAATGTGCCACATAAATGCATTGATGTATACAATTATGATTTAATAAAAAATAATAATAAAAGACCCATAATTTTTAATAGAAATGTATCTTCCATGAACCAAGAACAGGAAAGAATTTTAAATAGGACTTAAAAGCACAAATTGTAACAGGAAAGCTATTGTTGCTAATTTTGATTTTGTTAAAATTAATAATCAGAAAAAACTACATTCCTTTTCATGTGCTGTACTTGCAACCTCCAATCATCCTCTCCCAGATGTCTAAATGGTTGGTTCAGACTTCAGAGCAAGTAGTTTATTTAGGAAGTGACCCCAAGAAGCACAAGTGCATGAGCTCCTTGCACGGAAAAGTGACAGAACTCAGTACAGTTGTGTCAATAAACACCTTACTGTTATGCAAACTGAAGCACAAGCCTTTTGGGGACTTCTGAAAGACTGTGGAACAAAGAAGCTGGAATGTCATACACCAACTCTCACCCAGAGTTATGGTTGCCTAGCCCTTCTGGTGACACATGTGCAGACCAATCAACCGGAAAATGTTCCCACAGTCCCAGTTAACAATAAGAAACCATCAGATGTACAACAATGGTAAGTGCTGAGGGGACATAAACGTGTCACCCTCACTTGGACCTCTGCACAAATATTAGCTAATCTGAGTGGCTTTACCTGACAATGCGACATAAAATGGGATTCTAGTTTGAAAGGCACAATGTTCTCACCCTGATTCATATTACACATTTCTTTATTCTGTTTAATACTCTCCACTCTCCACCACTTCTACTAAAATACAAATTTCATAAGGATGGAGATGTTTCGGAAACTGCTCAATGGTTTGAATTTTCATGTTCTCCCAAAGTTTACAAGTTGAAGCCCTAACCCTCACTCTGCTAGTGGGGCCTTTGGGAAGCTACAGGTTTAGATGAGATCATGAGGATCAGAGTTTCATAATAGAAATAATACCCTTGAAGAAGGAGGAGCCCCTCAAAATATTTCTTCCTCTTCTCTCTCATTTCGGCAGTATCAGTATCACGTACAGCTGAAAGTACACTTACCTCACCACCCAGTTATAATACCATGCAGCAAAAATCCCATTTCTAGTTTATAATTTACAGTCATTTCTGCTCATATACAGAAAACATATGTAAGGATGTCCATTACAGAGAAATATCATAAGCATTTTTATGTTGAAAGTTATCTTACAAATACCAGGCACTTGTAATAGTGCCTCCAATTTACAAATTCCCCTTCCTTCTCTACTGGATGGAAATGGAGCTTACCCACAAGCAACACTGTTCACATGGCACAGGTCCACTTACATGCAGAATTTTTTCAACCAGAGGCCAGTTGAAAATAGAATATTCGTGCAATGCAAAACCATATATATGGAGGGCAGACTTTTCCTATACAAGGGTTACACAGGGCTAGCGGAGGGATTTCAGTACGCGTGCATTTTGGAACTAATCCCTCCAAAATACTGAGAGATGACTGTGAATATCAAAACAAGAAAAACAAGCAAGATTTGTAAATTATGTCAGTATTTGAAATGCACTATTTTAATGGCTGCTCATGACAATTTAGTGGCATTGCTGGTGCTAAGGATCAGGTGGTAGACAAGACCTCGCCCATGTTATCAGGAAGCTCAGTCTACAGGGTGAATAATCTAGGGAAGATGCTAGGATTCCAATTTACAGGTAAGTAAATGCAATCTCAGAAAGATTTGTCACATTGTTTAATCATCAGACCAGTAAATAGCTTAGTCTGAATTTAAATATAATTTCTCTCACTCTAAATATATGCCCTTTGTGTTGTAAACTGGCTATATTTTTAGCAACAACAAAATAAACCCTCAAAGTAATAAAAATTAAAAGTAATGAAGTAATGATTTTTAAAATGCTGGTAATCTCTATATAACAAATGCCAAACTAGAATCAAAAATCTGTCTTTATAGCTTATAAAATTCTTAGAGATATTTATGTAAAATGAAAGAGTAGAAGCCTAAATTCTCAGTTATGAGATTGGAAAGACACGTGAAAGTATTCTACACTCCAAAAGATATATTGTTTTCACTAGTAAGCAATATTTATGTAATATAACTCCCTTTTCTTCTTTAGTTATACCTGAATAATTACCAAATTTTTAAAAGGTTGAATTTAAAACATAATTACAGCATTAATTTTGGGGGAGGGATCTCAGTTTAATTTCAAATGTGAGAGAAAGTAGTGTTATTTTGCTGTAAACATCAATCGAGGTGTAGAGGTTTGAGTTGAAATCCAAAGATTTCCTCCTAAGGTTTTAATTCTTTCTTTCTGAAAGCTCTGGATAAGGACTTGCTATGATAATTAGTCCAAGGCATCACAGCTGGAGATACCGCCTTACAGTAAATGCCACATAATGCAGCTGCTCCATTCATACTCTTCAAATGGGATCACTTAATATTTCTAGAATATTAGGGATCATATGGTTTTCTAAGTATAAACTCACTATGTTGAATCTATATTGGAGTTGCAAAACAAGGGGCAAGGGAAACTAAAAAAATAATAAAATCATACTTTGGGCATTGAAACACTCAAATTTTGTTATACAATCTTTATCTAACTAGTTCTGCAGCTTTGGGCATGTATAAATTTTCTGAATTCGATTTTCTCATTTATAAAAGTGAAATGACAATACCTATCTTATCAGTAAAGTTAAGTTGGTTATCAGAGTTGGATGAGCTACTATATACAAATGCTATATATATATATATATATATATATATATATATATATATATATATATAACTATTTTTTTAGAGTTAAATTTAAGGTCTACTTATTAAATATTAAAGGAAAACTGTAATTTGCGCTTTGAGTTAATATAACTTTGTGCTTTATTTATTGTCTACTGTAATGTCAAGAAGATTTCTTTATTTTTTACTTTTAAATCATAACTGTGTACATTAGTGCAATCAAGGGATACAATGTGCTGCTTTCATAAACAATCTGAAACATTCTCGTCAAAATGTTCAACGTAGCCTTCATGGCATTTTCTTAGTTACTGTAAGTACACATTTGTATTCTGCCTTTAGTAAGTTTCGCCTGTACCCATTCTGAGATGCACCGTAGGTGTGGCCCCACCCATTACCCTCCCTCCACCCTAACCTCCCCCCTCCCTTCCCCTTCCCAGGCCCTTTCCTCATAGTCTTGTGCTATGGTTGGGTGATAACCTTCATGTGAAAGCTATAATTTAGCTTCATAGTAGGGCTGACTACATTGGATACTTTTTCTTCCATTCCTGAGATACTTTGCTAAAAAGAATATGTACCAGCTCCATCCATACAAACATGAAAGAGGTAAAGTCTCCATCTTTCTTTAAGGCTGCATAATATTCCATGGTATAAATGTACCACTATTTGCTAGTCCATTCATGGGTCAATGGGCACTTGGGCTTCTTCCATGACTTAGCGATTATGAATTGGGCAGCAATAAACATTCTGGTGCAGATGTCTTTGTTATATTGTGATCTTTGGTCTTCTGGGTATAAACCTAGTAAAGGAATTATAGGATCAAATGGCAGGTCTATTTTTAGGTCTCTAAGTATTCTCCAAACATCCTTCCAGAAGGAATGAATTAGTGTGCATTCCCACCAGAAGTGTAGAAGTGTTCCCTTTTCTCCACATCCACGCCAACATCTTTGGCTTTGGGATTTTGTTATGTGGGCTACTCTTACTGGGGTTAGGTGATGTCTCAAAGTCGTTTTGATTTGCATTTCTCTGATGATTAAGGATGATGAGCTTTTTTTCATGTGTTTGTAGATTGTGCATCTGTCTTCTTTAGAGAAGTTTCTCTTCAATTCCCTTGCCCACCCTGAGATGGGATCACGTGTTCTTTTCTTGCTAATACATTTGAGTTCTCTGTAGATTCTGGTTATTAGACCTTTATTGGAAGTAAAACCTGAAAATATTTTCTCCAATTTTGAGAGCCGTCTGCTTGCTTTACTTACTACATTCTTGGATGTGCAGAAGCTTTTTAGTTTGATCAGTTCCCAGCAGTGTATTTTTGATACTCCTTCAATTGCCTGGGGAGTCCTCCTCATAAAATATTCACCCAGGCTGATTCCTTCAAGAGTGTTCCCTGCACTTTCTTCAAGTATTTTTATAGTTTCATGTCTTAAGTTGAAATCTTTGATCCAATGAGAGTCTATCTAGGTTAATGGTGAAAGGTGTGAGTCCAGTTACAGTCTTTTACAGGTTGCCAGCCAGTTCACCCAGCACCATTTGTTACATAGGGAATCTTTTCCCCACTGAATGTTTTTAATTGGCTTGTCAAAGATCAAATAATGGTAAGTAGCTGGATTCGTCTCTTGGTTCTCTATTCTGTTCCAGACATCTACTTCTCTGTTTTTGTGCCAGTACCATGCTGTTTTGATCACTATCGATTTATAGTACAGTCTCAGGTCTGGTAGCAGGATTGCTTCTGCTGTGTATTTATTGCTAAGTAATGTTTCGGCTAGTCGAGGTTTTTTCTGTACCATATAAAATGAAGTATTATTTTTTCAAGATCTTTAAAATATGACAATGGAACTTTAGTAGGAATTGCATTAAAATTGTATATTGCTTTGGGTAGTATAGACATTTTCACAATGTTGATTCTTCCCAGCCATGAGCATGGTATTTTTTTCCATCTGTTAACATCTTCAGCTTTTTCTTTTCTTTAAGTTTTATAGTTCTCTTCGTAGAGATCTTTTACATCCTTTGTTAGGTATACTCTCAAATATTTCATTTTCTTTGGCACTACTGTGAAAGGAATAGAGTCCTTGACTGTTTTTTTGGCTTGGTTATGGTTGGTATATCTAAAGGCTAGAGATTTATGGGTGTTGATTTTGTAGCCTGAGACATTGCTATATTCCTTGGTAACTTCTAAAAGTTTTGTAGTAGAATCCCTGGTGTTCTCCAGATATACGGTCATATCATCTGCGAGGAGTGAAAGTTTGATCTCTTCTGACCCTATGTGGAAACCCTTGATCACCTCTGCTTCCCTAATTGCAATGTCTAAATCTTCCACTACAATGTTAAAGAGCAAAGAAGACAATGGGCAACCTTGCCTGGTTCCTGATCTAAGAGGAAATGATTTCAATTTAACTCCATTCAATATGATATTGGCTGTGGGTTTGCTGTAGACGGCCTCTATTAGTTTAATAAATGTCCCTTCCATACTAATTTTCATAAGTGTTCTGTTCATGAAGGGATGCTGGATATTATCTAAAGCTTTTTCTGCATCAATTAAAACAATCATATGGTCCTTATTTTTTTAGTTTTTTTATGTGCTGAATTACATTTATAGATTTACGTACATTGAACCAGCCTTGAGACCCTGGGATAAATCCCACTTTGTCATGGTGTATAATTTTTTTGATGTGTTGTTGGATTCTATTTATTAAGTATTTTAGCATCAATATTCATTAGGATATGTTCTATAATTTTCTTTTCTTGTTGGGTCTTTCCCTGGTTTGGGGATCAAGGTGATGTTTGCTTTATAGAAGGTGTTGGGTAATATTCCTTCTTTTGCTATATTTTGAAAGAGGTTTAGTAATATACGTACTAGTTCTTTAAAGGTTTGGTAGAATTCTGACATAAAGCCATCTGGTCCTGGGCTTTTCTTTTTAGAGAGATTTGGTATAGTTGATGTATTTCAGAACTTGATATAGGCCTGTTCAACATTTCCACTTCATTCTGGCTAAGTCTTAGTAGGTGGCGAACTTCCAGGTATTGGTCGATTTGTTTCAGAATTTTATATATCTGACAGTAGAGTTTCTTGTACTATTCGTTAAGGATTTTTTGAATTTCTGAGGGGTCTGTTGTTATCTCATTGTTACCATTTCTGATTGATGAAATTAGAGATTTGACTCTTTTTTCCTGAATAGATTGCAAAAGGTTTATCTATTTTATTGATCTTTTCAAAAAAAAAAAACAACTTTTGGATATATTGATCTGTTGTATAATTCTTTTGTTTTCAGTTTCATTTAATTCTGTTCTGATTTTGGTTATTTCTTTTCTTCTGCTAGGTTTGGGGTTGGAGTGTTCTTCCTTCTCCAGTTGCTTGAGATGTCCCATTAAGTTATTAACTTCCTCTCTTTACATTTTCTTGAGGAAGGCCTGCAGTGTTGTAAATTTCCCTCTTAGGACTGCCTTTGCAGTATCCCAGAGGTTCTGGTAATTTGTGCCTTGATTGTTGTTTTGTTCCAAAAATTTGGTGATTTCCTTCTTAATCTCATTGATAACCCATCTATCCTTCAACATAAGGTTGTTTAGCTTCCATGTTTTGTATGGGTATGCAGGTTCCTGGTGTTATTGAGTTCAACTTTTATTCCATGATGGTCTGAGAAGATGCAAGGAATAATTTTTATTTTTTTAAATTTGCTGAGGTTAGATTTGTGGCCTAGGATGTGGTCGATTTTGTAGTATGTTCCGTGGGCTGCTGAGAAAAATGTGTATTCAGTTTTGTTGGGATGAAATGTTCTATAGATGTCTGTTAGGTCCAGATGTTGAATGGTTATGTTTAAATCTAAAATATCTTTGCTTAGCTTCTTTTTGGAGGATCTATTCAGCACTGCTAAAGGGGTGTTAAAATCTCCAACTACTATGGAAATTAAGTTGCTCATGTCTGTTAGAGTTTCTCTCATAAATTGAGGTGCATTCTAGTTGGGTGCATAAATATTAATAATTGAAATCTCATAATATTGAGTATTACCTTAAAAAAATATGAAGTATCTATCCTTATCCTTTCTTATTTCAGTTGGTTTAAAACCTATTGCGTCTGCAAATAGGATTGCAATGCCTGCTTTTTTCTGCTTTCCATTTGCCTGGAATATAGATGACCAACTCTTCACCTTGAGTCTATATTTGTCTTTTAATGCAAGATGTGATTCTTGCATGCAACAGATATCTGGCTTGAGTTTTTGTAACCAGTCAGCCAACCTGTGCCTCTTTAGAGGACAATTTTAACCATTCACATTAATTGAGAACATTGATAAGCCTCTTGAGAGTTTGGTGGACATTTTTAATACTTTTGCGACTGTGGAATTGAAATTTGATCAAAATTTTCTAGGTGGGTTTGCTTTTGTGGTGGAGGATTACGCTGGTCTTTATGGAGGATAGGTCTGAGAATATACTGGCAAGCTGGTTTAGTTATGACAAATTTCTTCAATATGTGAATGTCATTGAAGTATTTAATTTCTCCATGATAAATGAACTAAGTTTAGCTGGGTACAGGATCCTTGGTTGAAAGTTATTTTGTTTTAGAAGATTAAAAGTCAATGACCATCCTGTTCTAGCTTGAAAGGTTTCAGCTGAGAGATCTGCAGTTATTCTAATATTCTTACCCTTGTAGGTGATGGTTTTCTCTCATCTGGCTGCTTTCAGAATTTTCTTCTTCATATTAACTTTAGTCAAGTTGATTATGATGTGTCTTGGGGATGTCTTATTTGGGTTGAATCGTGCTGGAGTTCTGAAACTGTCTGCTACCTGAATTTCAGAGTCTCTTGGCATGTCTGGAAAGTTCTCCTTCATAATCTCAAGGAGAAGAGACTCTGTGCCTTGTGAAGCCACTTTGTCACTTTCAGGGATCCCTATAAGATGAATATTGATTTTCTTCAAATTATCCCAGAGCTCTCTGAGAGAGTGATCTGTTTTTGCCCTCCATTTCTCTTCCTCTTTGAGAGTTTGTGAGCATTCGAAACCTTTGTCTTCAATGTCAGAAATCCTTTCTTCTGCTTGGTGCTTTGTGTTACTGAAGTATTCTACTGTGTTTCTAAGATCTTTGAGGGATGCAACTTATTGTCTCAATGTGTCAAAAATCTTTGGTCATTTGGTCTTTGAATTTGTTGAATTCTTGAGATATCTTTTCGGTTACTGCTTGAAATTCCAATTTGATCTTATTTGCTATCCAAATTCTGAATTCAATTTCTGACATCTCAGCTATTTGTTTGTGCATGGGATCTTGTGCTGTGTTTGCCCCATTGATCCTTGGGGGAGTTGATCTACTCTGATTATTCATATTGCCAGAGTTTTTCTGTTGATTTCACCTCATCATTGTTTTTCATTATTGCCTCTGGCTGTCCCCAGAGTTGGAGAGGTGTCTCTCCAAGATTAGACACCAGCAGAATCACTCTATTTTTGCTGGATCTTTGTAGGGAGTGACCCTGTATAGTTCCTCTGGGGCCGCTCTAGCTAGGGAGTTTTGGTTATGGGAGCAGCTCCGGCATGTGACACACCTGGATCCAGCAATAGGGCGGGAGGTGGTGCACATGGTTCTGGAAGTGCCTGATGCCCAGTGACTTTGGCACAGAGAGCCCAAGGCTCCAAAAGTCTCTGGCAGGAGAAGGGCTCTGCACAGTGGCAGGGAGGAATCCAGAGGGCACGCGGCTTCCAGTATCCCTGGCCAATTGAGCGGGCCAGTGTGGAGGCTGGGAGGACACAGGAGGGAGGATGCATGGTTGTGCGGCTCCCGCAGTTCCTCGTCAGGGCATGTGGAGGCCTGGTGGGTGCGGGTCACGGGTCGGGGGTCGCGGCACAGCTCTTATGGAGGTCCGGGTGACACCAAGCCCAGGAGTTTGAGGTTGCTATGAGCTGTGACACCATGGCACTCTACTCAGGGCAACAGCCTGAGGCTTCAGTGTGCCAAAACCATCTCACTCTGCCCCTAAGGGTTAAGGCTGTAAGGTAGCTCAGTCCCCACCTTTAGGCTGCTCAGTCACTAGGTTACTAGCTACCGACTGACCGATCCTTCCTCTGCGACCCTGAGGGCAGAGCTTGCATGGGTAGTTCTCTCACAATGGTTCCCTGCAACCCACAGCCAAACTCTCTTAGCTCCGTCTGGCTCAGCGGCTCAGTCTGGGGCCCTAGACAATGCCCAAAGTTTTCCACACTCCTGCTCAAGCTTTCCCCAAGGCAGTTCAACTGAGTGCCAAATGCAAAAACACCAAAACAGTTCACAGGTAAGGCTTTTCTTGTTTGCAGTCTCACTGCTGCTTGTACTTATGGTTGCCTGCAGGATTAGGTTGATCAAACACATGCAACCACTTGCCAGTTTTCCACTGTTTTTGTCCTCCTCTTGGGGTCCAGAAATCTCTTGCTGACTCCCTGTTTCCTCAAAGGGATGATTATAGGTAGATCCCACCAGCCAGAGATGCCTGGAGTCTTATCTCCCCAGACTCACTGTGCCCAGTTGCAGGGAAACTGTTACTTGGCCTCCATCTTTAATCTCTTCTCCCAAATACATAAATTTTAAGGATAAAAGGAAAATTCAAAAAAGATAAAAGTATATGCTCTCCACAAAATACTCATTTCAAATATAATATATAGGCATATTAAAAACAACAGGACAGTGGTTCCAAAACAGCAGTGTAGAAACAAGTTGGTTTCACTCCCACACACAGAAAACAAAAACAAATATATTGCACCTTGATTATCACCATAAATATCCAATAACTCAAATATGAAGATGATATAGTTCCCAAGGCCACAGACAAGGGAAAAATCTCTCAGCAGAGTGTAAAAGAATTGAACTTTCAGTAGATTTCATCTGCAATGCCACTCCCCTCATTCTGCTTGGCACCAAGCATGTGAAAAATTTCCCCCAGACAACTTTCTGCCCTGGAAAAAGTAGGATCAAGATAAACACCTTTCATATTATCTTACACTACCTGGCAGGAGACCTATCCTTGCCTTAATCCCCAGGAAGCAAGATGAGTGCCTGAAGGGAGAATATGCTTGAAGACAGGCAGAGGCACAGTGGCTGGGGACAGGGGACAAGCATCGCCAGCCATGGAATTTCTGCTCTGTAACTCCTTAAGAGACACCAGATCAAAGTGGCTTTCAGTAGCACTACACTGTAGGAGGTTTGTCCCAGATGTCCCTTGAGCACAAACCTAAGGCACTGTATTAACACTGTGGGAAGGTCTCTTTCCGACCCTCCCTCATTTGTGAAGAGTAGTGTTCTAATCATTTAGTAGCACAGAAGTGCAGCTGGGCTTCAGCCTTGGTAAGAGCTGAAGAGAGGCAGCAATCTAGCAGTAAAGAACCTTCAAGATGATGTATCTGATAAAAACCAAAGGAAGCCAGAGAGAAAAGAATGAAATAAATAACTAATCATTCTATGCAAGACACAGAAGGTACATACACAAGAATAAGAGCAAACAGGAAACTATGATCTCCCAAAATTGAACTAGCAAAAAAGAAGCAGTAGCCAATCCTAATGGGATAGCAATATGTGAATTCTTTGGCCAAGAATTCAAATTAATAGTTTTATGGAAACTCAGTAATCTCCAAGCTAACCCATAAAAGCAATTTAGAAATTTACAAAAGAAATTAAACAGATTAAATAATAAAAATAAATCAAATCTTAGAACTGAGAAATACATTGGCTGAATTGAAAAATTCATGAAAGGCTCTTAAGAACAGAATGAATCAAGCAGATGAAAAAATCAGTAAGCACAATCACAGGGTATTTAAGAATTAGTCAGAAGATAAAAATAAAAAAGGAATGAAAAGCAGCAAAGATTGCCTTCAAAATATAGAAAACTACCTCAAAAGACCAAATCTAAGAATTACTGATGTTCAAGAGGGAACTGAGCAATAGCAGGCGGCACAAGTTTAATCAAAGAAATAATAAGGAAAACTTGAGAAAGATATAAATACCGAGTTACAGGAAGGTCAGAGAACCACAAACAAATTTCACCCAAATAAGACTACCCCAAGGCATATAATACTCAGACTTTTAAAGGTGGACCCAGAGAATCCCCAAAGCAGCAAGAGAATGAAAGTAAATAGCTTTTAAAGGAACTCCAATTTGTGCAGTAATAGTTTTCTTAATGAAAACTATATAAGACAGGATTAATTGGAAGAACAATTTTAAAATGCTACAAGAAAAAAACTGTCACCCAAGAATACCCCATCTTCTAAAATTGTTCTTCAAATACTAAGAAGACTGGAAACCTCTGCTGACTTCTTTGCCCTCAAACTCTGCAGGATTGGGAGCCTGAATCTCTCCTCAGCCTGCTTAATAGACAAACACACCTTGACCTTTCTGAAATGTGTCCCTTGGCTAAGCAGTAGCTTTCCCAGGAAAGCGTGTGTTGCTTGGATTTCTCCAGAAGGAAGTATGGAGAATCCTCAGAGATCTCAAATTAGAGTTCCATGTGATCCTGCAATCCCATTACTAGACATTTACCCAGAAGAAAAAAATCATTTTACCATAAGGACATTTGCACTAGATTGTTTATCACAGCTCAATGTACAATCACCAAAACATGGAAAGAACCTAAATGCTCACCAACAAAGGACTGGATTAACATGCTGTGGTATATGTACACCATGGAATAACATTCAGCCATTAAAAAGATGAAGACTTTACATCTTTTGTATTAACCTGGATCGAGGTGAAACACATTCTTCTTAGTATAGCATCACAAGAATGGAGAACCAAGAATCCAACATTCTCAATTCTAATATGAAGGCAGTAGATGATCTAATACAAGGACTGGGGTAGGGGAATGGGGGAACAGAGAGAGGGGAGGAGGGAAGGCCTTGGAGGGATCACAGTGTATGGCGACATATTAACCTACATATTAACCTAATAAACGCAGATTACACTGACAGCACATTTCACCCAACTTCTCCTTAACATAAACTCTTTTCATCAGCACATGGATCATTCTTCAGAACAGTACATATGTTACGCTACAAAAACAAGCCTCAAAAAACTCTAAAAGTAGTCACATCAAGTAAAGTATCTTTTCTGACCCCAATGGAATGAAACTAGAAATCGGTAACAAGGGGAACTTTTAAACTTACAGAAATTAAATAACATGCTACTGAATGACCAGTGAGTGAAAAAATAAACAAGAAAATTAAGAAATTGTTTGAAACAAATCAAAATGGAAGTACAACATACCCAAATCCTGGAACACAGAATAAGAACTATGAAGGGGAGGCATATAGCAATAAACCCCTATGTCAGAAAAGTAGAAATATTTCAAGTAAACAATCTAATAATACACTTCACGGATATAGAAAAGCATAAATATAAGAAACTCAAAATTACTAGAAGAAAATAAATAATAAAGACCACAGGAGAAATGAACTTAACACTAAAAAAATACAGAAAAATCAAAGAAATAAAAAATTGGGTTTTTAAAAAGGATATACAAAATCAACAAACTGCAGTTAGATTAAGAAAGAAAAAAGACTGAAATCAACAACATCAGAAATGAAAAAGAGATATAACAACAGAGACCACAAAAGTGCAATGAGTCAGTAGAGATTATTATGACCAACTATATTTCAACCAACTGGAAAATGAAACAATCTGAATACATTTCTGGACATGCACAACCTACCAAGATTGAACCATGAAAAAGTAAAAACCCCCAGTGAACCAATAATAAGTAACAATTGAAGCCATAATAAAAAGTCTCCTATCAAAGCCCAGTACCTGATGAATTCACTGCTGAATCTCACCATATTTTAAAAAAAAAAAAGAAAAAGAAAACTAAAGTCAATTCTACTCAAACTCTTCAAAAAAAAAAAAAAAAAAATTGAAGAATAGAAATATTTCCAAAGCAAATATATATATATATATTTTTTTTTTTTTTCCTTTTGAGCTGTTTTAGGTCCTTATGTATTGTGGTTATTAGTCCCTTGTCACAGAGGTCGTTGGTGAATATTTTCTCCTATTCTGTGGGTTGTCTTTTCACTTTGATGATTTTTTCCTTTGTTGTACAAAAGCTTTTTTGGCTTGATAGAATTCCATCTGCCTGTGTTTGCTTTGTTGCCTGTGATTTTCAGGACTTAACACAAGAAACCTTTACCCAGACTAATGTCTTAGAGTGTTTGCCAATGTATTCTTATGGTAGTTTCATAATTTTATGTCTTAGATTCAAATCTTTAATACATTTGGATTTGATTTGGGGGTACAGTTAGAGATGGGAGCCTAGATTCCTTCTTCTGTCTATACTTATCCAGTCTTCCCAGCACCGTGTACTGAAAAGAATGTCTTTTCTGTATTTTAACTTCTGGGCACCTTTGTCAAAGATGAGTCAGTTATAAATGTGTGGATTTTTATCTGGATTCTCTGGTCCACGTTTTTGTTTTTATGTGAATAACATGTTGTTTTGGCTACTACAGCTTTCCAGTAAATTTTGAAGCCAAATAGTGTGATGCATCCAACTTTGTCCTTTTTGCTCAGGATTGCTTTGGCTATTCAGGGTCTTTCATGATGCCATGTGATTTTAGAATTTTTTTCTACTTCTGTAAAGAATCTCATTGTTATGTTAATAGGGACTGCGCTGAATCTGTAAATTGCTTTGAGTACTATTGCTATTTTATCAATATTAATTCTTTCGATCCATGAGTTTATGTGTTCTTCTATTTTTTTCATTAGAGTTTCAAAGTTTTCCTTTTAAAGATCTTTAATTTCTTTGGTTAGATAAATTCCTAGTTATTTTATTTTATTTTTGTTAATGGGATTGCTTTCTTCATTTCTTTTTTCAGATGGCCTGCTATTAACACACATAAATGCTTCTGATTTTTCTATGTTCATTTTGTATTCTGAAACTTTCCTGGATTTGTTTATCAATTCTAAAATGTTTTGGTATAGTCTTCAGGTTTTTCTAAGCACAGAACATAATCATGTCATCTGCAAATGGAGTAATTTGAGTTTTTTTTTTTTTTTTTTTTTTAACCAATTTAGAAACCTTTTATTTCTTTTTCTGGTCTACTTTGTCTGCACAGGACTTCCAGTTTTATGTTGAATAATAGTGGTAAAAGTGAGCAACTTTGTCTTCTTCTAGCCTTGAGGGGAAAGGTCTTCCACTTTTCCCATTCAAGGGTACTCCAGCCATCTATCTTTCATAGATGGACTTATTATTTTTCAATATGTTCTTTCTATCCCAATTTTTATGAGAATTTTCATCATAAAGGGATGTTGAGTATGGGGGATGAGAGGATGTTGAGTTTTATCAAATATTTTTTCAACATCTATTGAAATAATCATATAGTTTTTGCTCTTGGTTCTGTTAATGTGATACAGTACCTTTGTGTATGTTGAAAAATCCTTGTATGCCTGTTATGAAACCCAGTTAATAATATATTTATTATGAACTATGTGGTGTTATAATAGTTTGCTAATACAGTAGAACCTCCATAGTTGATCACCTCCTTATATTGATCACCTTGTCCAGTTGACCTAATTTTCATAGACTGGACATGCAACACATGTACTCAATCAAAGTCTGACCTCTATATACTGACCCCCTTTATAAATTGTATCTTGACCACTTTGACTGTAACACACAATATTAACTTACCCTCTATAACTTAACCAGTTGAGTCCACTCTAAACCAAGGGGTAGAGATTGTGAACTTTGCTCCTTAGTTGTATTCCTTTTTGTTCAGTATAAGTTCTTTTTTCATTTTTTATTATTACCACATGATGAATTAGGCCCAATGTCCTATTGTTTAGCAAGTGTTGTGGAACATTTTTTCAACATGAAGGGCTGGTTTGAATTGTTCATATGTCCTGCAACTACTGAAAAATTTTACAGTTAATAGAGAAATGATGGCCCATAGGAAAAAACTCAAAGAAGTGACATTGAATAAAAAGGTTGATCTAAATTTTCTGGAAAATAGCACCAAAAGAAAGACCACAGGATGTTTTTGTGTTAGCAAGACATACTTAGAGACATCCAAAAATGGAAATATGCATACTTGGAGAGACATGGTAAGAAAAGCAGACTTCTACAGTGGAAAAGGAAGAAAACTTTCCTTGATGAAGTCAGTGAATCCACAGTAAGAGATTCAACCAAAGGAGAGTGGTTAACACCAGAATCTCCATGTTGATGATCCAAGGAATTACTAAAAAATACTCACAGGAATTTGGGGTGATGGATTTCCAAGCATCAAGTGGTTGGCTTGAGAAATTTAAATTGGAACATGAGAAAGTTCTCAGACTTCACCAGAGGCTTCATAGATAGAGTCTTTAGCATGGATGATTGTGGACTCTCTTCAAGGTGATGCCTTACAGAAGCCTCATCCTAATGGGTGATAAATGTAAGAGTGGAAAACTTTCCAAAGAACATTGCACAGTTCTGCTTTGTGCTAGCTCAAGTAGAGAGAAAAGAAAGCCACTAGTGATTGGCAAATTAGCAAAGCCAAGCACATTCAAGAACTTGAAAGGGTAAGGTGTACCAACCAAGAAATGAAAAAGACCCACAACTGAATCCTGTCACAAATGTCACACTGAAATTCCGGCCTCCAAACATAACCTCAAAATCCAACCTCTTGACCAACTATCATCAAAGCATTTATAATGCATTACTGAGTCTAGCTCCTACACCAGATCATTACTAAAACACAAACCTGTGGTCAGCCCGTAGAAGCAATTTCATCTGCTGCATCAGCTAACATTCTGAACGCCGTCAGCCACAAATGATACAGAAGTGTTTGAGGTTGCTGTGAGCTATGATGGTTCCATGGCACTCTACCCAGGGCAACAGAGTGAAACAAGAAAGAGAGAGAGAAGGAAGGAAAGAAGGAAAGAGGGAGGGAGAGGAGAGAGGGAAATACAAGGGTAGATGTCAAATTTACTAAATGTAGAATACAAATGTCTTAACACAGTAACTAAAAAAATGCTCTTGGTTGAAGGCTATGTTAACCTGTTTGATGAAAATTCAAATTGTATATAAAACTAGCCCATTGTACCCCACAATTGCATTAATGTACACAGCTATCATTTAATAAAAATAAATAAAACAGAAAATAAAAGGTTTTGTCACAACCCCAAAGCACACTGTTTTGGCTCCATCAGACAGTCCATCTCCCATGGCAGAATTTGAAGGAGTAGATTTTGAGGGTTTTGCTGCAATGGATATGAGGTGGCAATCTGTAATGTACCTGGTCCAGAAGCAATTTTACAAACAATATTAAACAACGTACAGAGCAACATAAAAGTGTATGAAGCAGATGAATTAGAAGAAGCAAGTGAGGATGACACAACAGTTGCAGAGACACCCCCCCCCCGCCCCAAAGAAGAGGATGTCAGGCATCTGATAATGCAGCTGAAGTCATTGGCTGTGGGAAAATGCCCAGATATGCTGAGTAGGATAGCCAGCATTGAGAGTGCTGTCTCCACTTATTAGAGTAAGGAACAGACCAAGATTGACTCTTTTTTTCAGAAAGATGATTATACCATGAGAATATGGTAAATGCATTAATTTTTCTATAATACTATATGCATGATTTTACTGTTCAATTATATATGATTTCACATGGCATCACTAATAAAAGTTATAAACGAAAGTAGAGTACATGTACATATCAGTACAGTAAGCCTAGTTCCTTAAGTTGACCACATCCATATGACAACCAATTTGTTACAGACCATGGGTTGGTCAACTTTCAGAGGTTCTACTGTCTATTTGGGGGGATCTTTGTACCTCTGTTGATACGTGAAATTAGGGTATCATTTTCCTTTTTTGTTGTGTCTTTATCTTGGTATCAGGATAATGCTGGCATTGTAGAACAAGTTTGGAACTATCCCCTCCTCTTCACTAATTTTTGAAAAGCTTGGTATTACTTCTTTAAATGTTTGGTAGAATTCAGCAGTGAATGCAGGAGGTCCTGGGCTTTTCACTGATGAAAGCCATTTTACTAAAGCTTCAATCTCACCACTCATTGGTTCATTGAGGTTTTCTATTTTTTCATGGTTTATTCTTGTTAGGTTGTATGTGTCCCAAATTTATCAACTTCATCTACGTTTTCCACGTGGTTAGCATATAGTTCATGATAGGCTGAAATGAGGCTATGTACTTTTTTTTTCTTTTCCATTTTTTTTTAATTGTTGAATCATAGCTGTGTACATTAGTACAATCGCCTGTACCCATTCTAAGATGCACCAAAGATGTGGCCCCACCCATTACCCTCCCTCCACCAAAACCGCCCCCCCCCCATACCCGTCCTTGGTCCGTTCCCCATAGTCTTGTGCTATAGTTGGGTTATAGCCTTCATGTGAAAGCTATAATTTAGCTTCATAGTAGAGCTGAGTACATTGGATACTTTTTCTTCCATTCCTGACATACTTTGCTAAGAAGAATATGTTCCAGCTCCAT
>CAUYPK010112626.1:0-27379 GCA_963574355.1 Loris lydekkerianus
CTTAGGTGTGCCATAAAAAATTTTAAAGATTGGGCGGCAGCTGTGGCTCAAAGGAGTTGGGCACCAGCCCCATATACGGTAGGTGGCGGGTTCAAACCCAGCCCCGGCCCAAAACTGCACAAAAAAATTAAAAAAAAAAACGGACGGTGTGGTGGGCGCCTGTGATCTTAGCTGCGTGGAAGGCGGAGGCAGGATAATCGCTTGAGCCCAAGACTTTGAGGTTGCTGTGAGCTGTGATGCCACAGCACTCTGCCACGGGTGATACTGTGAGGCTCTGTCTCAAAAAAAATTTTTTTTAAATATCATTAATTAAATTATTTTTGAAAGAAGTTCAAAGCTCCATAAGTGTACATATCAAAATTAAAACCTCTTCCAATGATTATATGAATATGTAATTGTTATAATAAAGAGACATTTTATTTAAAAAAAAAAAAATAAAATAAAATAAAATTCTTTGTTCAATAATAGTCAAGTATTTAAGAGATAGGGCCTTTTAGAGATTATGACAACAGAAATGCAAGGATGAAATAGACCCTATAAAGCAAAATGAAGAGGATTGAAAGAAAGACTTTCTGCTGAAGAAGGCTGTGACTATCTCTACTCTGCAAAGGAAAGCGTGGGCATGACCAGGTGCAATGCATGTGCTAAATGGCTGGGTTTATCCAGTGTACCAAGAAAATCGGTCTCCTACAAAATGTTTTACAAATAACTGAACCTGAAATTTGCAACCCAAGACTCTTTAAAGATTTCAAGTACTTGGGCTGGAAATGTTTTTGAATGTGTTCCACTCTTCCATACTTTCTTATAGAATAGATTGAATATAATGAAACATTTTATTGATGAATTTAGATCAATATTATAAATGTTATACTTGAATTACAATTAGTATTATCTTACTTTGATATTACAAATACGAACTAATCAATTTCTTCCCTATGGAGGTGCTGCGCCGTACTGATTAATGTTAACAAGGATAACTGTGTATTGTCCTTTCATTACATGGTACCACAAACTTAAAGAAAAATTTTTTTATATCACAAGCTTTTCTATTTTGGTAATTGATATATCTTTTATCTGTTTTTACCATCAGCTATTAAATCCCATATTTGTTTATTCTAACTGCCTGTTTCCTACTTATATATCCTAACAAATAATTCAAACTTATTAATGTTTTATGGTTTCATGAAACACTTCTAAATCTGCTCTCACATATAATTATATCAGTCTTAGTAGAAATAGAAGCAATAATATATATTAAATAACTAGCTTGAGCTCTTTTATTCTCCCTCCAGAGGAGTAGAATCACCAAATTCTGAAATTACTGGGAAAAAGATTCAGGTTGAATATAAAGAATGCAATTCTAAGAATTAGAAAATGTACAGGGATAGACATAAGTATAATATTCCTGTCTATTATTCTATGGGAGTATGTTGTGATGATTTTTAAAAATTAGAACCAGACAGAACTGAAATCAGAGAGAACTTCAGTCCCTGAGAGACAGTCATGCTTTCCTATGCTTCTAAAGCAACAAAACTAGAAAAGAATTGCAGAGGACAGAAACTCTCTCAGGAAGATAACTCTAGAAGGCCAACCTATGGATACTGGGAAGTTGTCCTGACATGCTTTGATATTATTATAATTAGGCAAATTGGGAAAGTGGGAAACAGACAGGTTTCCCTAAGTGGCAGATAGATCCACAGAGAAGGTTTGGTGGATGTTTCTGCAACGCAGGCAACGTGCAGAGAGGGAAGTGAGAGATTACGCCATTTCTGGCGCCAAGGTTAGGGACTGAGCTCTCTCTCATCATGTCGGCAGGCTCTCAGCTTCCCACTGTGATGAGTGAGAAATCAGGAAATCATCCAGTACAAAAATGTGAACTCTCTTCAACTCTGTTTATATTTTCAGTATTTTTCCATGAAAAACTGATATGAAACTTCTTTATCTATAAAAACATTAGATAATTGAAGCCAAAATTGCAGTTTACTTCTAATTCCAACCATCAACCAAAATTTAACTCAACAAAACCTTGTAATAGCCAAATCCCTTAATCTGTTCTTATTCCTCAAACTTCTTGTGGTATGGGATTTGGGAGAGTCTTCCCTGTTTGTGGGACTATTCTTCACCCTGACGGATCTTCTTGCTGCCTCACTGAACTTGAGCATCTGTCACCTTACCAGACTCTTCTTCCTCTGGCCCTTGTCAGTACCACATGGTTGCCGAGGTCCTGCTCTCAGTCCTCTTCCACCGTCTTTCTTGGCCTTTTCTTGATAAACCTCTTACTCCTCTGCAGTCAGCCTTATAATGTATTTATCTCTAGCACGAGACCGTCTTCCTGACACCAGACGTGCTCCGCCTATTGGACATGAGCAACTGGATGTGTTCCCAGCAAATCAAGTTCATCATCTCTGCCCCACATTAATATTTTCTTTAGACATCCTCATTCCAATTAATAGAATCACTGCTCCTATCGTAGTTTGAACTCACCTCTTTCAGGAGGAAAAGAAACAAAAGGCACAGTCTCCAATCAGTGATTCTCTGACATCAATCTCTTTGCGTTTATGTCCCTCCTAAGTTGACAGGTGACATCTCACCTGTGAGTCTTTGCCAGTAGCATTGGTAGCTGTGTTTCCCTGTCTCTGTGGTCTGTTTTCCTCAGTTCTTCCCATGTGACTTCTGCCATAATATTGCAAAATTCACAGCTCTGATTTTGTTACTCCTTTATTCAAAACATTCACCAGTACATATCTAATCAATCATGAACTCTTCAGTCAATCATTCATGCTTCTTTATACAGTCTTTAAACCACCTTCTGCATCTAAAATCCCAATTACTTTACCACATGAGGCAACACCAGGATTCTGCTGATAATATACTTTTCTTTGCATCTGTTCTAAACTTTCATAGTTTATTCTTTCCTTCTGCTTGAGATACTAACTTGCATATACATTATTTTGCTTTGCAAATATCCTCCCTGAACCCTCTGTGACATCTGCCTACTTTGAACCCTCCCAGAACTGAGCCCAGGGCCTTATACATAGGTTTTCAATAAATATTTATAAAATTTTCTGAATTAAGTGGAAGTTCTTTCACAAACTCATATTAAAAAAGTTAAACATACCCTGGTATTTATTTTCCTTCTGTTCTGACAGAACATTAGCGATGTAAATTGGGCTTCTTTACATTCTTCCTTTCCACTCCTATCTTTTCGTTTTTGTTTTTGGTTTTAATGCTGCAAAAGCAACAACTGAAAAGAAGTTACAAAGACACATGGGAACATCTGCTCTCGGAAGCCACTTGAAAAATAAGTATGCCACAGAACGGGGAAAACATCTGTGCAATGTTCAAGAGATTATTAGTTATACCACAGGAAAGCAGCAGAGAGAGGGAGACCCATGCACACGTGCACACATGCATGCTCATACCCCCAGATCAAGACATGAATCTTAGCATGAGATGCCAGAGCATCCAGAGACCAGAAAGCTACTTTATGCTTTCTTAACCTTGTTACTCAATGTTCTTTCGGAAGAAACAGAAGACCTATTTGGTCTTTCAGATTGTACTCCGGGATAGAAAATATTCCCAGCTGTAACTTCATCTGATTAGTCCAAATGAAATATGTTTCAAAATGCCAACATTTTATCTCAAATGATGTAAATAATCTCGTGGTTAATTTTATGTAGATTCCAGGAAGCTTCCTTTTACTATAATACAGAAACCTAAATTAGCATTAGAAGATTTGAGTTCTGTTCCCAGAGTTACATGTAAAATTTACTACTTTAAAATGAAGTAGTTTAATTTTTATCTATTATGTTCTACTTAGAGTAAGTCCGTGACTGTTGTATTTTTGCATCATTTCTTCTAGACATGCAGAAGTGTTGCTCAGACCTGGCCTCACTTAAACTATGATCCTCCTACAGATCACACTGAACCATCATCCTTCTATATTATCTATAAGATAATATTAGAAAATTAATTTGCACTCCTTCCCAAAGAAAACAGAGACTATAGACTATTTTTATTAACATAATAAAGTATGTTATCTTGGACAAACCAGAGTAGGATCATAGAGACTTCACAGGTCCAAAAATCTGTTTAATCTGTTTTGCCACAGATCTGATTATCTTCCAGGAAATGTACAACAGCTGGCGTGTTTTCTGTTTCTCATTTTTGGACTTTGGCTACTGTAGGATTCTATTATAGTTTGCTCAAGGCCATTCATCTTAAAAATGCTTTGGAATTTACTTGGTATACATGGATTAAAGCTACTATCTACTAACAAAATAGAATTTCAAGGGGGTGGTAAGCCTGGCACTGTTTTTCCTAAATAAAGGGTGAAGACATGACATGTAGAACTAGAAGATATAATAGTCACCCAATCCAATCATCTGAGTTTACCAACACTACAGGAGAAATAATTCATAAGGCTAGAAAATGTGTTCAATGCAACAAGCAGTGGCTGGATATTAGATATGTTTTCTGTGATTCACGCTGGAAGACACTAAGGCTACTTACCACTTCTCTTCAAGGTCATTCATAGATATATGAGACTGAGTTTTTTTTTCTAACTTTAATTCAGAATTAAAAGGAGCCACCTTATTTTTGTTCTTGTGAAATACATTATTTTGGAGAAGACAGGAATTAGAAGAATGATGAGGTGACTGTCCTCAGATATGAAAACCACTATCACGAGAAAGGATTCAGTACTAATCTGTGTTATCCTAGAGGGCAAAACTGGGGCCCGTGGTTATACTCCAAAGGAAGCTAGACTGTAGCAGTTCATTATAATGAAGGATGTTCAAACATTAACATTAAGAATAGTCCAGTAATTAATATAACATCCTTGTAGCGGAGTAAATGCTAGTCCCTGGAGGTGGCCATTCCGAGGCAAGCGAAATAGATGTTAGGAATATTCTAGAGAAGATCCCAGTACTAAATTTGAACAAATTACCTCTTTATTAAAGGAAAGGTCTTCATTTACTCATTTAGAGTTGAAAGTAACGATGGCAAATAAATTGATGTGATTAATAACTTTTCCCTCTAGGGAAGAAAAGAAGCAGCTCTTCTAAAATCATGTGTCCATAGCACATGGAAGGCAGAATGTGGAAAGGACTGGAAGAATGAGGGCCCATCTCATAACCCTTTTGAACTTTACTCTGGGACATGGAAAGAACTGTAATACATGTCCTATCAGGGGTTTGGCTCAAATGTCACATGAGCTAATATCATTAGTGATTTTCCTTCAAAGCCCTGCCCTCTCTAACTGTGAAAGGAAGATGGACACCAGTATTCCTCCTCATTTGCACACTGCAGATTTGAATAATGTTGAACAAATCAGTTCCTTTTGATTAGTCTGTTTTCTCCTCTCATTAGTTGCTTGTTTGGGACATATGCTACTGTCCATTTTAAGTACTATAATTTTTTTTTTTTTTTTTTGCTCTAAACCTATCTTCTTACTGTTGCCCAGATTGATTTCAATCTTGGAAAATGGCTAGCACACATTTTATTATTTCAGTATCATCCCAAAAAGGCCCATAATGAGGATAAATCATTAGGGCCAAAATAAGTGAACCTTCAGAATATTACAAGATGAAGGGAATGTCTTAGCAACATTTTCATATTTATATACTCTCAGTGTTTTTACTTAAATACCTTGCAGACCCTGAAATGGAGCCCCTGGGACTCTAAGCTTATATGATTAGAATGATTTTGTATGTTTCACTTCATTGTAGGCTCTGGAAAGAAAAATATTCTTACACAGCCTGGCGCCGAGGGATAATGAAACTATTTCCCTGTGGCCTTCTGATGGGTCAGCATCCTTCTGAAAATTCCTACAGGGGAAAAAAATCTCCACACATGTGAAATGCCTTGAGCTCTTTAGAAGATAAGCCCAGGATGAGCTTAAGCTATCATTATTGTTATTATCTCTCATTCATTCCATTCAGTATGACACATTATGTTTCCTTTAACCCCATGGAAACTTTTTTCCTAATGTTCGTTCATAAAAAATTCACATATAATAAAAAATTCTGTGTGCCTAGAAATTCAGTGAACCCCATCTTTTATGGGAAATCTGTTCCTTCTGATCTTCAAAAAAATCTATTTTCTCTTGGATGTTTGCATTTCCATCAGTAGTGTGTTCTATCAAAAACAATCTGAGATACAGAAAATAGGTTAGTGGAATAGAAATAAAATCATACTACATGATCTGTTTCTATAAACCTAGCTTGCATTTCAAGATTTCTTTTAGAGGCATTAATTTTTCCATATTGTCTTTGCACATCTTAAAGTGGACTTCTTTTCAAAAGATATGAATCTTTTCAAGAGGTGCCATTTAAACGCTGAGAGCATCAAATTCAAAAATGAGGAATCCTTGCAAGCACTCCATAATACCTCAGTTTCAATTCATAGCAAAGACTAAAATAAATTGTGTGTGATTCTTCCAAAGTGGTACTTATTAGTATATTGTAAAAAAAAAAAAAAATAGGAATTGCAAAATGAGTGAGCTACTTTTCAAGATGTAAGTCACTTCCTGGGAAATAGATGCTTAGGGACACCATCTTATCACAATGGAGTTTTTAACCTCAGCATTGCACTAACCTCGAAAATCGCTGATATTTGTGTGTCTGTTTTAACAAAGAAGAGATAATACTTGAGTAGTATCCAATTTAAAACTACATATTTCTTCACTGAGTCTTCAGCATGTACTGAAAGTCAACTTCACTAGTCAAACCTTCTGGTGCAAAGCTGATTCATTCAACAAGATTTCCAAATAATTAATGATTGTATAATTGCACCCAAAGCACCTTTGTAGAACTGGAGATATAGGGAAGAGTAAGATGTATTCCCTTGTGGTCTGAAACTCAAAGATTTGGGAATAAAACAGGCATATAAAATATGCAATCCAGATGTCAGCTGCCCTCACATGCTGTGTCCAATTTTACCCTGTTTCAAATTCCATGCACAATTAAAACTTTCTAGCTATTTGCTAGAAAGAGCCTCTCATACCCCAAATGTAAGTGAAGTATGTAGTTTTTCCTTTAAATGAGATGGTGGGAACAGAGGAAGGTTTTACACGCACATCGTACTCCGCAGCACATGAAGTGTCACTTGGGCGCATGCTATCCCAACCCCCTCTTTCTAACAGAGTGGGAACACAGTGAAGCCGCCATGCTATCCCAACCCCCTCTTTCTAACAGAGTGGGAACACACTGAAGGTGGGCCAGTCAAGTCTTCTCTGCCCTCTGCCTCTGGTTTCCTCTCAACTTTATACACTCACTGATCCCCACATTTCTCAAAACTTTTCAATTATTCTGCAAACCAACTTGTCCCTGTCTGTTTCTACATCCACATTAATGTGCACACACCCATCATCACACTCAAGAGAAATACCTATCACACCTTAAAACCAGGTAATTTATAAAAACAAAGGAAAAGATACAGAAACAATTCTGATAAAACAAAGCATAGATATAACACAATATGGAATATAGATAAAATGATATGAAGGCCTGAAGAGAAAGAATTTAATTTACTTGGCAGGGTTCGTTTGAACCCAAGTTAGGTGCCTATGTCACTAACATTTGCCCCTCCCATTGGCATTATGATGTTTGAGGTTCTAGCATCCTTAGTAGGAAAGAAGGTGAGACAAGCACTGTGATTCTTTTTAGATGATATTTATGACAACCTAGAAGATGCTAAATGCATCTTAATATACCCGTGTATGCATATTACGTATGTCTATGATGTCCCAGAAAATGGAGCAGCCGTGGACTTTGAGGAGGTGATCTAGAGAACAGAGGACAAGCTTAATATTTGCAGGACCTGGGTTATACGTGAAAATAGAGGCCACTTAGCATCTGTTTAAATGTTTAAATGGTTAAAAGTTGTAACTCAAACTGGTAAAACTGTTAAAATAGTCTACCTACCCTTTGTCATGACAAATATGTCTCTACGAAAATAAAACTGAAAAATATGTACAAAGGTATGGTTTTATGACTATAAGACAAAATAATATGACTGAATTTTATTAATTATGCATTTCTTGGTGTTTTGTTTATGGATCAGCAGTGTCTACATGAGTAATAAAGACATAGATCATTGTATATTTATTGCATAAAATAAAAAATGTAAATGATAAGGCAAATAAACAAAATGTTGCAATGAAATAGGCAGTACATATTTATTCATGAATTTATGTTAATAAATGATAATAATAGGCTGGGTGTGGTGCTCATGCTTGTAATCCCAGCACACTAGGAGGCTAATGCAGATGGACTGCCTAAGCTCACAAGTTAGAGATCAGCCTGAGCCAGAGCAAAACCCCATCTCTAAAAATAGCCAGCTGTTGTGTTGGGTGCCCATAGTCCCAGCTACTTGGGAGGCTGAGGCAAGAGAATCCCTTGAGCGTAAGTGTTTGAAGTTGTTGTGAGAGCTGATGTGACAGCACTCTATGGAGGGCAACAAAGTGAGTTTCTGTCTCAAAAATAAATAAATAAATGACAATAATAGTAATTAAACCATAATCACATAAATTATATATGTATATACATATATATATACATATATACACATATATACGTATATATATGTATATATATAATGCTTTTTACCATATCTTCATTTACCAAATTTCCTAATTCTATTTCATCATAAAGGTTTTTTCATAATCCATGTTCTATTGACACCAGTTTTTTATCATGGAAATCATTCGTTTTTAATAGAATTTTCGCTAATTTTTGCTCTCTCTTAAAGCACTAATCTAAGCACTTGAAGGCAAATAGTAGACTGGGTGCCATGGCTCACGCTTCCAATCCTAGCACTTTAGGAGGCCAAGGCATGAGGATTTGCTTGAGTTCAGGAGTTCAAGACCACCCTGAATAAGAGTGAGACCCTGTCTCTAGTGAAAATAGAAAAATTAGCTAAGCCTTGTGGCTGCCTCCTGTAGTCCCAGCTACTCTCAACTCTGAGGCAGGAGTACCCCTCAGAATTAAGAGTTTGAGGTTGCTGTGAGCTAAGCTGACACCAGGGCCCTTAGTTTGGGCAACAGAGTGAGACTCTGTCACTGTTCAGTTTTGCGACTAAAGTGCAAAAGCAGCCGAAGGTAATAGCTAAGTGTTTGGCCATAACTGTATTGCAATACAACTTCATTTACAGAAGTAGGCAGGCCCCTGGTAGCCCTAGAGCCATCATTTGCTGACTTCTGATCTAGACCTATTCAGTATTAGCTACAATTTTCTTTAAAATTCTTCAGTGCTAGTATATTATAAGGAAAATAGAGAACTGTATGCATGATTCAATTGCTCCAAATGTTCTTCAAAAGCCATCATACATTAATCACTATTGGAAAGGGAATCATTTCCATAGGAATTATTTGAATCTTTTTCTTCAAAGTTATACAACTATCTTTACTTTTTTTGTTCTAACATTCTTATGCTTTATTAAAAAATCACTTATGTTTCAATTTATTTTGATTTATGAAAACTTTTTTTAAAATTTTAAAAATAAAACTTTTAAAAAGTGACACATAGCCAAACTTAGACCTATTTTGGCTTTCTTGTAAAGCCTTTGCTAGCATTTTTCCTAATCATTGAAAAGGTAAAAGTTCAAATTACAAAATAATTTCATTTCACCAACAATCTTGAGATTCTCTTTCTTTAAGTATATTCTAATGCTTCACCTAACTCTTTCAGTGCATTTCATAACCCGTATGAATTAATTCTTATTGCATTGACAGAATTTAGTCCTTGTTTCATCAATTGCTTAGTAGTTTTAGTAGGGCTGAATTTTGATACATGTCTCAGAAAGATAGTTTACCTTAGAACAGTTCTAGAAAATTCATATAGCCAGACTTGCTGTATGAACCTCTCTAAAGACTATCCATACTTACAGTCAGGTTTCTTAGTAATCAGCACAAACACACAAAGAATGGTTTGGAATTTTCAGTCAAAATTCAGGCTTATATAACTTTTTCTTTACCAACAATGTTATTTCCTTTCTCAAAGGAATGCATTAGTCAATATTTTAAATCAATGCCCTAAATTCAAAAGCATCCTTTTCAAATCTTAAGTCAAAATCTAAACTTCTTAAAAAAAGAAAATGTGTAAACTCAGAGAAATGCTCATTTATTTCTGCTCTTCTGTTTTCTCCTCTGATAGTTAATATATATTTAATGAATATATATATAATGAATACTAGATGTGAAACATAACTTTTCTCCATGATAATAAACCTTCCATGAATAATAATTACTTTTGATTTTTAAAATTGTTCATATGACTGATCTCACTATATTATGCATTTAATTACTATTATTTTGTATTTACTATTCTAGATAATTTGTTTTAGCATTTGTCTGGCCATTCTTACATCACATTTCAAAAATACTTCTATTAAGTCAACAATTTTATATCATTCCATTGTTGTCTGTTTGTGCAAAGCATCCTTACACTTAGCTAAATACTCAACATGTAACACTCTTTTAGAAAATCACACCAATGTTTGTTATTAGACAAGGTTTTACTTGTCTTTTGAAAATACTACTCATTGCTGCTTATTGAAACTCTATTTTCAGTTCTAATCATTATATATGATATATTTTTATATGTGTCCAAGTGATTTTTTTCTACTTTTTAAATGAGGACCTAAATATTTCTAGTCACAAATAGGATTTTTAACCAAAGTTGATCTTAAAGATTGGTGTAAACAACAGTAACGCCTACACGTTTTGTCTGTGAAATTAGAACATAAAAGCTAATTTCTAAAGTTCCCTTGTTCATGAGAAATAAATTTGGTGTTAGGTGAAATACATAACTTTTATGTCATATTTAACCAATGGAAATTTTGATTATATTTGAATCAGATTGTTTTTACTAGAGCACATTCCTGAACCGTCAGACACAGTGGCTGTGTTCTAGGACCATCATTCAATAAGTGTAACATAATTTCAGTCTATCTCATGCTTCTTGTTAAATTTGATTATTTTGTGAATACAATTTTCTTTAGCTTTTAATGGACAGAATAAAGATGCTATTGGTGCTTCTAAACTGTAAATTTGATGTTAATATTATTTTTTCATTCTCATTGTATTTATAAGTTTTTGCATCTTTGCTTCCTAAGGCATATTAAGATAGATATTTATCTGATCTGTTCAAATTGTGAAATGATAAGAATAATTTTCCTGCTCATCTCCCTTATTTTGAACAGTACTTAATATTCATTAAATAAAGAATATGTAATATCCTTTTAATGAATTCTTGGGTCATGTTTAATAGACGTCTACTTGTTTTCATTGTTTGGTGTTTTTAAAAATTTAACTAAACCACCTCTCTGAAGATTTGCTCTTTTTTATTTTCTGCTTTTCTTCCTTTCTGAGTTTTCCTTATATTCTTTATTTTTATTAAAATCTTCACTTTTATAGTCTTAATTATATAGAAAGTAATTGAATTCCTCATTTATAAAATTGACATAATTTTTTATCAAAAGTGTAAATTAAATGTATACAAAAAATGGAAAAAAATTTCATGTTTTTGTAAATTGTTCTGTTCTAAAGTAATGAAATTATTCTTAAAAATAAAACACCAAATACAAACTATAATTTTAAAATACTACAATTTGAAACCAGATGGTTCTAAGAAACTAAGATGTTTTATCTATTTTTTTGAAATTGAATTGACTATTTTTAAAATAGTTTTTTTGTTTGTTTTATATTGTTTGGGATTCATTGAGGGTACAAAGAATTAAGTTGCACTGATTGCATTTGTTAGGTGAAGTCCCTCTTATAATTTTAAAATAGTTTTGCAAAAGGAAATGTAAGTTCAGCTCTCACTGTCTCTTAGTGGCTAATGTAAAACATCTGCACACTTCTTCATACAGCAAATATATTTGTAAATATGTGTGCAATATGTACAAATATAAGAAAAATCTAAATTGTGTAACATTGCAAAAGTGCTTCAGTTTCCCTGTGCGATTCTCGTGAGCACCACGCTGATTCATAAATACCTCAAGACCACACACTAGAGCAGGAAGTGAATAAGAGATGAATAAGAGATGGATTATTCAGGAATCCATTACCTTTATGCTATCTGAGGGAAAGGACATGACAAGTTAATTAATTTGTCTTTTCTCTTATTTAAGTGCTTTTCTGCTCAAAACCTCCCTGTACTCTGAAGCAGTGTCTGTCTTCAATGTCAGCCGTGATGCAACCCATGAACCTCCAGAGCATGCGAACACAGTCACCTCTTATTTCAAGAGACATGAGGAAGCACCGCCCCAAGGCCTGAATTGAGAGTGATGAGCAGCCCTGTGCTAGCATTAAAGGCCAGATCTGAGAGCTGAAGCATGTTGTCTTTGTAATAAATATACCTCTTTGTGTGTAAGAGACATTCAGGACCCTCCAAAACATGCTCGACAAGGCAAGGACTCTTCTTGCCTCATTCTGACCTAAGTGTTTTACTGCTGGGGGCCAACACTTAATCAGAGCTGCTTCTCAGGATGTACTCCATCCTACTGATTTCTTAACCCATGTGAATATATAAGCAATTCAAAATATACGTATGACTTATGTTGGATTTTTCTAGAAGCAGATCCTAAAACAAGAACTACTTTTGTGTCATTTAGTGGGATGTGACCTCTGGAAACATTGATACAGAAGTGAGGAAAACAGGAATGGGAAGGAAGCCAACAAAGTTCACATTAACAAACAGCCACTGGAGGTAAAAAGAGGATAATCTCATGGGAGATAACAGGAGGTGGGAAGGGACTCCTGCCACCCTGCACACAGGCACAGTGGACTACAGAGAGCAGAGATCTCTTGGGGGGAATCGGCAGTCCAGCTGCAAGTCCAGGGGAGCGATGCCCCCCAATTTTTTTTTTTTTTTTTTTTTGTGGGGAAGGATAATGAGCAACAGTATCTGCTTCAATTAAAAAAAATTTTAACTAAGAAAATAAATATTTGCATAGTGCCAAGTTATAAATGAAGTCTGATTCTTCCTTATTCCAAAGGTCACATGAATCAGTTACAGTCCTACTGACTATATTTCCAGACATTAGCTACCCTTAGTTTTCATGTAGTACCACTGGGGCTAAACTTACATATTTTTAAATAGCATAAAAATAGAATTAATCATTACACTATAAATAAGAACACTTGTGATCTTGGCTACCATTAATGGTCGCTTTTATAAATTCAGCAGCATCTTCTCAGTATTTTTTCCCAACATACTCCAAGGGCCTTTATAAACACTTTGTATGCATTTGTTTACAAAATCCTTTAAAACCTAATCAATGCTTTATCTTTTCTATGCCTCAGGCCAGGAAAAACCCACAAATCTCTGATATTATATAGAAATACACCTATTCTCAACGGACATAGCATCTTTTCGTCTTATTTTTTTTTTCTTTTTTCCTTTTTCTATTTCTCCTTTCCCTCCCTCAATACACCTCTCTCCAAGAACTCTTTAGAGAAAAAAACAACTAAATTTATTGGGTCTCCTTTAATGTCATCAGAAGTATACTACCCACAAAATTGCTTATAGTTTTTTAAAAGGTTGAGTTTTTTAAGAAAAAGAAATATATTGAGAGTCTGGACTTGATGGTCCTTTTTAAAAAAGAAAGGAACCCAAATGCAGGCAGCAGCGAATTAATTATTATCAAGGTGAAAGCATGACCTATGATCCTATTTGGGATAACGCATTTAAAATGAATTCCCAATTCATTTTTTTAGAATTTTTTTCTATTAATTCCCAATTCATTTAAGTGAATACCCAATAATAGTACACTTGCCAGGTCCAATTTTTCCCTACTCCAGATATAATCCAAATATTTTTCTTTTAACTTTTGGAGCAGTGTGGTTCAATGGAGAAAGATCTTCTACAAACTCAAGTTATAAACTTCACATTATAAATTGTATTTTTCTAAAAGCAAGAAGTGAATAAATCATATGAACAAATACAACCATTACTAATGGAACTAATGGTCGTTGTGTGTGTCAGTACAGACAGATCATTAGAGTTTTCTTGGATGATGGACATTGCTTATATAAAATTATATACATAATTTGAAAATAACTAGTTATTTTTAAAAAAATATTCCTCTTAATGTAATTTTTTAAGGAAGAATATTAATAGAGTCTGCATATTTCAAGCATTTATCAGCAGGGAAAAATTATCTGGCTCTCTCTTCATAACACAAAATATTTTCATTAGGAATTTAATTCACTGAACGTCTTGATTTCTCTAGCACTTAAGATTTTACATTGTGTCTCTATGAGAAATTTCTTGCAGTAAGAAATTATTTTAAAAGGAGGAGTATAGTAAATGTAGTGTGGGATAGGAAACATGCTGGGTTTTTTTTTTCCACCCAAGTATCTATAAAACAGACTTCAATATAATTAAGAGAGAAAAACAGAATACACTTAAACAAAGAAATGCCATACACAAGAAATACACAAACACAAAAGTATCTATTTGTTTTTTTTAAAAAAAAAATTTCTCCCCCTTCTAGCCAGAGCACACAGTTGAGAAACAAATTTGATTTCCATGAATAGTGGACATTTCTAGTCTCACCTTCATTGTATTGAAAGTCCCCTCATCTTGTGATGATTTTTCTACCTACCACAATAATCTTTTGAGGCCTACTACCTGGTTACTGTCCAGAGATGCTAGGGAGGTGGGGGCACAAATTCAGGAGTACGTACGCATGAGGAGCCAAAGAGACTAAAAACCATCAAAATGAAAAATTTTATTTCCCAAAGCCAAACGCAATAAATATTTTTAAGATTAGATGCTTAAGTATAATTGTTTCTAAGAACTTATGCAAGATTTCTTCAAGTTTCTCTTCTAATCATGAAAAGAAACATCCTTAGCTCTAGGTACCCATGAAGGTGTAAGAATGCACCAACACAGTCACAGGGAATCTTTGAGTCAAATCACCAGTATTAAGACAGAAAACTAAGAAATAAGTAATTCACAGGGTGACTGGTGACACTGAAGCAGAAAATAGGGCACAACAAAACCGCATGGTGAGTTTCTTACTTGATCTATGTGGAATATTTCAAGAGATATAACGAATTTTAAGTTTTAAACACTTTCTATAAGGTGTAGATAAATACAAAGCACAGTTGGGTTGAGATGTTCCTGAATTCCTCCAGAGAAGCATGGGCTTGCTGATAAAAAGTAACATTTAAATATTAATATTAAATACTCCAACAGCATAATATAGATATATCATGGTTCATTCTTTTGCTCATTTTAAAGTAGCACTATTAAAAATAGCTTTGAGTCATGTTGGCTTCCTTGATGTCCAGTGTCAGGGTAATTGAGAAACATTTAGGTTATATCTCCCAAGGCAATAATGTGAGATAGAGAGCTAAAAATAATCTACCCAGTCTGGATATTTTAGGTCAAAAGGAAATACTCCTATACTGAGTGGTTGAGTTCTCTAATCCTAGGGCTCCCAAGTTTCCACCTGAATCATCTCATCTCCATTATCTACATAATTGTTCTAATTACCCAACTTGGTTAACACAACCTTAGTATGCGCTTAGATTACCCCACAATACTCTCAAATTCTTTTGGATGCCAGTAAATGCCAGTAAATGCAGTCCACATGCTTTCCCTGCTTGGTTTTGGTAAAATAAAACATTTACTTTACCGAAGCCTATTTAATGGAAAGAAAAATACAGGTTAAAAAAATGCCCCCAATAGCTAAAATACTTAGGAGTTCGAACTGTACCCATTATAAAAAGTTCAGTGAATTCGTTAAATATTTATAATAAGCTCCTTTGGAAAGTCATTAGGCATGATTTAAACCATCCCAGTACCTAGAAACCAGTCCTCGAATGTTTATCAAGATGGTATTGCTCAAAAAGTTTCAATTAGATTAAAAAAGAAACACAAACAAATATGGATGCTTAATTTATTAATAGCTTGATTGTTACTAGGATTTTGAAAACGTGGGCTCTGTGGCAGGGAGACATGCACACACAGTTCTAATTAACACCAATCACAGATGCTAATGGTAGCACCTACTGCTTAAGTAAATGAACATCCTCACCCCTGCTGCTTTGAAGAGTCTGATAGGCATGCACTTTATTGACAAAGTAAGCTAATTTACAGAGTGATTGTCCAAGAGGGAACTGCTGTTTATTTGCACAGTTTTTCCCATTGAACTCACAGGGCAAACATTGCACTTAAATTGTTAATTAAAATATCAACAGATAAAAATGTAAACATTGGGTTTTCTTCAGAGTAGAGTGACATATACTCATTCAGAACCAAATCCTTGTGCCCTCCTAATCATTGATTTCTGAGGAATGAAAGTTCTCTAAAAAAGGTTAGGTAGCTGAGCTTGATTTGTACCCAAAGAAGAAAATGTACCTAGATAAAAACAACAAACAGACTCAGCCTGAACACACAGAGTAGCCAGAAACCCAAGGCGGTCTCCTCCTTCTTTATGCCTTCAGTGATGGCCATCTGTGCTTACCAGATGTGAAGATCCCAAACTCCAGGAGCTTAAGGGCGGAGGGAAAACAGAATGATGATGCTGGTTCTTTGTTGTTGTTGTTGTTTTATGAAACTGCCATAAAGATCAGGAAAGAAAGAGGCCTATCATCCACTTAGCTCCTAAAAGAAAATGTGACTCAAGTGTGAAACGAGAAAAGTGTTGGGCCTCACCACCAATGTAAAAGTTAATTCTGGAAATCACAGCTGTATTATTGTGAAATACAGAAATAAGCAGATAAAGGCACTATTAGTTTAATTTGTTTTGGTTGGTTTTTCTCTAAGAAATGTCCACCCCATCTCCTCGGCTTACATATCTGAGAAATTCGTACTTGGTTCTTGTGTTCTGGGACGCATCTGATGGTACAGGAAGTATAAATTGCAATGCTTTAAAACTTAAGTAGTCTTTCTGAAATTCACTTCTATGGGGCTCAGTTTCCTTCTCAAACTGGGTTCTGAAGAAACTCAAAGTGGAATTTCAGGAGATCTCCCTTGCATCCACCAGAGGTACAGAATTTTTTTTTTTTTTTTTTTTTTTGTATAGACAGAGTCTCACTTTACCACCCTTGGTGGAGTGTTGTGACGTCACAGCTCACAGCAACCTCCAGCTCTTGGGCTTCCATGATTCTCCTGCCTCAGCCTCCCAAGCAGCTGGGACTACAGGCACTCACCACAACGCCCAGCTATTTTTTTATTGCAGTTTGGCCGGGGCTGGGTTTGAACCTGCCGTCCTCAGTATATGGGGCCGGTGCCCTACTCATTGAGCCACAGGAGCCACCCAAGGCACAGATTTTTATCTGTAACCAATACTGGCATTCTATCTAAGAGCTTGCTTGAAGAAAGGGTCCCATAGTTGGGGGAAGATATGGGTAGTAGAGAGAGGTAGGAGAAGCAGCTCTTGAACTAGAAGACTTAGGCCTTTAGCTATATAATTAATACTCTCTATAGACAAAAACAAAACAAAAAACAAAAAACAAAAAAACAAAAAACAGTTCTATGCTTCACATGGAACCAGAAAAGATCCCAAAAAGTCAATGCAAACTTATATGTACTAAGAACAAATCAGGAGGCATCACTTCACCAGAATTCAAGCTATAGTGCAAGGCTGTAGTAACCAAAGCAGCACAGTACTGGCACAAAAACAGAGACACAGACCTATGGGTTAGAACTGAGAACTCAGAGATGAAACCATCTTCCCACTCCCATCTGATCTTTGATGAAACGAACATAAAACACAAAATGGGGAAAAGAATCCTTATTCAATGAATGGTGTTGGGAAAACTGGAAAGCCACACGTAAAAGACTGAGGTAGGATCCACACCTCTCACCACTTGCGAAAATTAATTCACAGTAGATAAAAGACTTAAACCTAAAGCATAAAACTAGAAGAATTCCAGAAGAAGTTTGGAAAAACTCTTAGAGGTATCAGTCTAGGGAAAGAATTTATGAAGAAGATCCCAGTGGCAATCACAGTAAACAAATGGTACCTGACCAAATTTAAAAGTTTCTGCATAGGACGGCGCCTATGGTTCAGTGGGTAGGGCACCAGCCCCATATACCAAGGGTGGTGGGTTCACAACCGGCCCCTGCTAAACTGTAACAAAAAAATAGCCAGGCATTGTGGTGGGCACCTGTAGTCCCAGGGAGGCTGAGGCAAGAGAATCGCCTAAGCCCAGGAGTTGGAGGTTGCTATGAGCTGTGTGATGCCATGGCACTCTACTGAGGGCTATAAAGTGAAACTCTGTCTCTACAAAAAATAAATAAATAAAAGTTTCTGCACAGCCAAAGATATAATAGAGTAAATAGCCTACAGAATGGGAAATGTATTTGCATGCTATACACACAATAAAGGACTGATAACTGGAATCTACAAAGAACTCAAGCAAGTCAGGAAGAAAAAAATCAATCACCCTAAAAAGTGGGCAAAAGATATGAACAGAAACTCTTCAAATGGAGGTAGTCTAAGGGCCAAGGAACACATGAAAAAATGCTCAAATCTCTAATCATCAGGAAAATGCAAACCAAAACCACAAGTATATATCACCTAACTCCAGTAAGAATGACTCATATCAAAAAGACCCTGAACAACAGATGCTGGTGTGACTCAAGAGAGAAAGAGACAGTCCTTCATTGTTGGTGGGATTGCAAACTACTACAACCTATACGGAATGTGCCATGGAGGTACCTCAAAGAACCAAGAACTTTGGGTAAATACCTCCCATCCACTAGGAGGCATTTACCCAAAGGAAAACAAAGGGAGTTTTATCAAAAACACACTTGCACTTAAATGTTTATAGCAGTACAATTCACCATTGCAAAGATTTGGAAACAACCCAAGTGCCCATCCCTACATGAATGGATTAGTAAAATATAGTATAGAGTATATAATATATATATACTCCATGGTATATGTATACCCCCCCACACACACACCATGGAGTGCCACTTAGGCATACAAAAAATAAATGATGATCTAGTATCTTTTGTAAAAACATGCGGAACTGGAGAACAATCTTCTAAGTGTAGTATTACAAGAATAGAAAAACACAGTATTTAATACTAAATTGGAATTAGTCGAACAGCACTTATGTTCATATATACAAGTAAAGCTCAGTGGAAATCAAGTAGGTGGGAGGGGGTATCAGGGGAAGGATAAATTCAGCACCTCACTAGTGTAATACATATATTCTGGGTGAAAGGAACACTTATAGCCTTGACTTAAAATGTACAAATGAAAATAATCTAAACAAAATATGTGTGCCCCTATAATACTCTGAAATAAAAATAGAAACATTTGAAGCAACCTACAGAGAAGAAAAAAAGATATTGGTCACATTGAATTGGTAATATGTTGGATATAGTGAGTTAAATAAATTATTATAATTTCAAAGAAAATTTTTAAATGTATTTATTTTCTTAGTTGGCACATTAAGTCTGTTTATGAGGCATAGTTTGATGTTTTGATAGATATCTGTACAATTATCCAATCAGGTATCATTTTTAGCAAACTATTTTAAATGACAGAAAATTCTAACACATGCATGAGAGAGAGAAAAATTGAGAATTTAAACTGATGAGTTCCTTCTTTATGTTCATGCCCACAAAACAAGTTATCCAGGAGGTGAGCTGATGGGCCATTTGTTATGTTTTTTGTCTGTTAAATGCCATCCTCACCAAATAATATTATTGTGAAGATGGAATAAAACATTTATAAAATTTCAGCATACGAGATGCCGTGATGCTCATCTACCCATATGAGCTATATGTGTAATTTTAAAGTTTCTAGGAAACTTTAAGAAAGTTAAAAAGGTGAAATTATGGTAGTTTTAACAATGTATTTTATTTACCCCATATTCAAAATTATTATCATTTTTAATATGCAATCAATTTAAAAATTATTTAGGATATATATATATATAACTAAGTTTTTTAAATCTGCTGTGTATTTTACACTTTTAGCACATTGCAGTTTGGAATTAGGCACATTTCAAATACTTGATAGCTAGTGGCTACTGTATTAGACATTGAAACTCTAAGCCCTGAGTTAAGTACTCTGCACACAGGTAAGGTATATTAAAAGCAAATTGATTGGCCAGGCACAGTGGCGCACGTTTGTAATCCCAGCACTCTAGGAGGCCAAGACAAGTATATCAGCTGAGCCCAGAAGTTCAAGACCAGCCTGAGCAAAGTGAGACCTCTGTCTCTACTAAAAATAGAAAAACTAGCTGGGCCTTATGGCAGAAGCCTATAGTCCCAGGTTCTCAGAAGGCTGAGACAAGAGAATATCTTGAGCCCAAAAGTTTGGGGTTGCTGTAAGCTATGACACCACAGCACTCTACCCAGGATGACAGGGTGAGACTCCGTCTAAAAAAAGCAAAACCAACATCAAATTGATTTTTCTCTAAAAAATAGAGAAAGGAAAAAACAGCATCACTGCAGCAGTCTAACAAAAAGAGGACTTAATAAAGGCCAAAACCAATCCCCTGTGTACTTAGAATTATCTCCACTTGCCCAAAACTGTTAGCTGATCTCCAGGCTTGGGGTGGTGTGTTCAGGAGTCGGGAAATAGTCCTGAAGAAACAGCGTTGTCCAGAATGATTCCAGGAAAAATGTCCATTCACAGGAGTAGCTAAAAACAAAAACTGGCAACTGAAACTCAAACCTCTCTGTGACAAGAGACCTTTTAGTTCATTAGTACTAGTTAAAAACTAAGCTCTTGTTTTCTTTTAATCAAACCTTAAGTGAAAACAAAATAATGTTCTTTTTCTCTGTGGGGTCCCATAGTGCTCTGTGGGTTCTGCTATACCAGCATTACCATGATGTTAGGAAATGGCCAGTTTGTTTCCTTGAGAAGGATGAGGATCAAGAGCTACACAATATTCATCTTTTTATCTACAATAACAATCATTGGGCCTGATAGAGGTTAGACTCTTAATAAATGTCAAATAAAATAATGGACAGCTTGAAGAGAATTTTAATTTTTTAAATGTCAAGGTGAAAAATACATACCCAACATTATTTTGTATCATTTTTTCTTATTAAAAATGTCACACATGCTCATTTATGAAAATATGTATTATTAAAAGGAAAAACTATAGGCCATCCCACATTGATGCAATATTTTTTAAACCATTTGTTATTTTATTTCTCATATTTTTTCCCCGTGTAGGTTACAAAGACATGTAATCTTTCACTCTCAAATTTTAGATCAGATTATAAATGAGTTTCTTTAAGTACTCTTAAAGAGTCTTTTAACTGTCTATAGTTGAATTTTTTTTTCTATGTCATGACATAGAATTTTACTTCATTAATTAAAAAAAAAAAAACAACTTTTGCTATGAAAAATTTTAAACATTTAAAAAAGTAGAAAAAAGTACACCATACTTTTACCCAATGACCTAACTGCATAGTGCCAATATTTTATCATTGCTGTTTCATTGAGTTTCCCATATTTATATTTTTTAGCACATCAATTATAATAATGGCATTAATTCCATTTTGGGAGGTGGATAAATTATATAACCACTATAGTATTTGGACATGTAGAATGTTCTTGACTTTCAATCTTTTAAATGATACAAAAATAAAGAACATTATCACCTAATTTTTATGCATGTCAGTATTTATTTTTTCTTCTGATAAATTCGTAAAAGTAGAACTGTTTTATCAAGGGGCTTGCATAATTATGCTTTTGCTATTTATTGTCAGATAAGTGTCTGAAATTATTGTACCTATTTATAATCTATTTGTTATAATTTATTTTTTGGCAAGTTGATCAAAAAGCATTTTATTATTACTAATATATATTACTTGTATTTTTCATGTCTAATAAATATTTATATACATTTTTTGAGAATTTTTTATTTATGTCTATTGACCATTTCTATTGGCGTATTTGTCTTTTGTTTACTAATTTATATATCTTATTTATAACTTAAAGATAATAACATTTTATAACATAAATTGCAAATATTTTATCCATTTTTGACTTGACATTGATTTTGTTATATGAGAATGAAACTATTTTACGGTTATATCTATCACTGTGTCACTTATGATTTCTGTTTTTTATTTCATGAAAGCGAAGTTTCTTCATTGAAATGTTACATATATATTTGTATTTGACTATATTTTCCAAATACTTGTACATCTCAAAATATGAATACCTTATTTTATCTGGCAAGTATTTTGGTCACAAAGTTGGTCTAAAATGTATTATTTTTTGAGTTATGAACTAATTGTTTCAGTGCTATTAGCTGAGGCTTCACTGTTTCCTTATTGTTATCATATATTAAATACTAGTTATTGGGATAGAGTTTGGGATATTATACACTTTCTCAGATATTACTATATTACATTATTATTGTACTCTATCACATTATTATTGCTATTATCACATTATTATTGCTGGTGGTGATTGCGATTTTATAATACCTGGATAACCAATTTCCCATCCATTAGTCCCTTTAAGCTTTTCTGGGCTAATATTTTATATTTAGAGACCAGAGTTCTCTAAATTTGCAGAATTCTTTTCAATAATATCATCTCAGTTTAATTCTTAAGCTCCTAAGTTATTTGGAGAATTGTGTTGCCTCCTGCCTCCTTGTATCTCTCCTTCACCCCTGTGCCCTTCACCTCTGTATCCTAAGGACCAGTTGACCCACCTTTGTAAAGAAGATAAAATTGGTTCTAGTCATTCCCTGCCTTTTATGCCTCTGTCCCCTCTGTCACCTTAGATGCCTCACAGTGCTGTCTTCCTGGGATCTGACCTCTCTAGACAGCTGACAACATAATAATGATGTATTAGTGTGCTAATACAGTAACCAAATAATTGAGGGAACAGACACGTCCAAGTAACCTATTTGCACCTATGAAATAAGCACCTTTTGGAAATGTAATTTAATGCAATTTTCTCTAAATTTCAGTTATTTATACAAATGCGTATCACGTTCATTTTTTTTGCTAGTTTCACATATAATTACACAATTAAATGCTTAATTACTTAATTAATTTGTTAGATACTTAGTTCAGAACCACTCTCAGAGGAAGGAAATCAAGGGTTGAGCCCCTAGGCTGCCATCTTGGTGCCACCCACCTTAATTTTATCCTAAGCAATTGGTCACACTTGGGGAGGAGGGAGCATCTTAACAATCTACCAGTCAGAACTTAGGGTGAAAACTACAAAAGGATATAGATGACTCGCATAACAATAGCTACAAAAGGGTCTTGAAGGTGACCTAAAATAGCCTTTAGACTAATTATCATGTGGTCACCCCCTCTCCCTTGGGCTCTCAGAGAGGCTCATGGGAGTTCTACATCACAGTAAGACTCTAGTTCCAATGTGACCTCTGAACCATGAGGTAGGCCTGACCTAGGGGGTGTGAAAGAGAATGTGGACCATAACCCTCTTTGCCTGTCTGTAAGCCTGTATCATGCTTTTGCTCCGTAAACCTACCTTTCACTTCCTCAATAAACTTTGTTTCATGCTTTCCTTACTTTGGGGTATCTGTCATTTTTCAACCAAGAATACTCTAAGAACTGAGGATCCAGGCAGCTGCCTAAAACCCAGACATTTTAGTAAAGGGGCAGCTGGTCTTGAAACCCAACAAATTCACTGCTTTAAAAAAATGTGAATGCCTACTTTCACTTTGTCTTAAAATTATAAATCTGGTAACATTTGGTTTATTGTTACTTCTTTTAAGTATACATTAAAACAAATATATACTGAACCTTAAACTGTTCTTCTATCACAGATGGCTGTCTCACACATATCACATGACATGCAGAAATCAATTTGGGAAATACTATCTAAATTCAAAAGTTCACACCAGTAGCTCCCAAACTCAGCTGCACCTTTGATTACCTGAGTATCTTTGAAAAAATGTTCAATTATAAACCACTCCCCAGCTCAATCAAATCATAATAAATGGGAGTGAAACACAGGCATCCCTATTTGTGAAGCCTCCCCAGGGATTTCAATATGCAGCCTGGTTTGCATTATTTAAACCATGGCCCTGGCCCTCTGTGCTGTCTATTGTGACTGTGTTGGGACCTTCCCACTCCTAGTGATCAGTACAAAAGGAAATGGTAGAAAACTTCAAAATTTTCTAGCATTAAAATCTTAAGTGAGTTAATTTTTCCAACTCTCAGTTTCTTCACCAATAAAACAAACATCATTTGCTCTCGCTTTATAACAGAGCATCTTAAAGCCTCTGTGAGATCTGCCAGCTTCACAGTCACACGCAGATATTAGTTAAGATAGGAGGTACTCTCTCCCCCTCCTCATCTACTGACACCTAATCTTTATGGGAGGGACTCAGGAATATCCATACTTACCAAGGACCCCAAATGATTATTATGCACACTAAAGTTTAAGTTATCCTGAGTCCTAAAAGGTTGAAGGGCATGAAGTCTGTAAAAATGGAATACAAACTGATAGACGCATTATTGAAACAGACTACAATTAGAAAGCCAGGAAAAAAATGCTACATTCCATAAAACCTTCTTACATCTATTCATTCTTGTATTCCATTTCTAACGTTCTATTTTGCATTGAAATGCACAATCACTTGCTTGGGAAAAGAAGGACCAGGGGGAATACTGCTTGATTTCCTGGCTAGCAGCATTTGTGCTCCTTGGTGGTTGAACACAAATAAACCTCAGGCTGAGAAGTGTTTTTAGAAATAACTTCCTGTTCCTAACCCCTTCTATTTTGCAAGTGAGAGGGTGGATCTATTATGAAGAGAGTCCTCTCAGCTTAACCAGGACTCCAGTTTGCAAGGAAGCAAAGGTCTGGGTGAGAAGCCCTTGCTAGATTTTTCAGACTTAGGTGCAGATGCAAAAGGATTTGTTTTTGTCCTAAACTTTATTAATCATTTTGTCACTGATAAAACTATAGCAGCGATTAATCACATAAGTAATCTACAACAGCTCTTCTGTCAGAGTCCTGGTCCTGGTATAAATTATCATGTCAAGGATGAATCCATTTTATTTCCCTTAATCCTCTGTTTTCATTCTTTTTTCCTTTCCCCCCAAGTGAACTCTGTTTACTCAGCTTTTGTGCAGAAGGGTTCCAATTGTCTGTTTGATGATTAATAACAGTGACAGAAACTTGACCAAGGGTTCAGCAAACCATGAATAAAAACATTGAGCCCAAGGTCAACACAGGTTACATTTATGCCTAATCAAAAAAAAAAAAAGAAAAGACAAAAAAAGAAAAAGAAAAGAAAGAAAAAAAAGAAAAAAGAAAGAATAAAAAATGGAGTAGGTTGGGGTTGAGGGATAAGAGTGGCTTCAGCTTTTTCCAGTGCTAATGTCTTCTCCCTAAGGACATCTGAATACAGCTTGTCTGGCCATTTCCCCCTAAACAGACGCCTTCTGTTATTAGCCTTGCTGTGTAGGCTGCGGAGCCTGGTGGAACAGGCCCACTTCAGCAATTTCAAAACACAGTTAAGTGCTGATGCCTCCAGGGCTTTGATGACTGCAACCAAAGAGATATGGAGGTCCTGGGAGCTTCCCTAAAGTGTGCTGTAGGATCTTGTAAATTTCTCATGCCGGCTGTTGAGCAGACTAAGTTGGAGTCAGAACATCTTAGGATCAGTGCTCCTCCAAGAGCCTTTGGGTCAGGGCTGATAGGTGCCCATCCCAAATCCACATGCACAGTGGGTATGTGTACTGATTAATTAGGTGCCTGCTAATCCAGTTTTTAAAACTTTTATGTATCTGATGGAAGATTGCTTATAATGTGAATGATAGACTCTCACGTATCAGGAGGAATCTTTTAAACAAAGACTAGTGCAAAGCCACACACCAGCAAAAGCTCAGGAAGTAGCAATGAGGACCTCTGAGGCAGCTCTGGTAAGTGGGGAAATGAAACTTGGCTACCTTGTTGGCAAACTGGATACTACTGGGCATAATATAAACATGTGTCACAATCTTTAAAAACTCAATCATGTTGTGAAAAATAGTACAATTCTATTATGCTAGAAAGCTCATTTTGGCCCAGTACAAAGCCAATAAAATGCCAGGCTCATTCACTCAACAGATATTTAAGATATGGCTTTTTGGTAGACACCAGGGACATCACAGTGAAAGGAGCTCATCTTGGACAAGATAGATAGTCAAATAGCAATAATAATCAATTCTTACGGTTCATTAAAAAGGCCATCATAAATGTCACATCCTATTTTGGGGGGGACCCCTTGGAGTGGAGAGTCAGTCTTTTGAGTTTCATCCTTTTACATGTCAATCAGCATAAAGCAAAGCACCTTGCCCAGCTAAGAGATGAAGCATTTGCTGATCAGGTGACAGAAAACCAGTGGTATTTTCAGCTTAATATTAATAGTTAAGACATTGACACAATGAAATAAAATCCTGTATATTTTGTGATCAAAATAAGCTAAGGCAAAATTTAAATATGGTGAAAATTAAAGATAATATAAACAAAGTATTCTAGGCAAAAACAATCTTTACTTTGAATTCATTGAATTGCAAACACATTTCAGAGATGTTAATAAAGACAAGATGATATTTTTATTTTGTTAAATAAAATTTGTAAAATCTACATTCAAGTTCATGGAAATACTTTCAGTGATAATTGCCGAACATGCCAAGTGCATTTATAAAAGCCGGCATGTATGTTGATAGTAGCAAATGTCTATATTTGGGAAGCTTTATATAAACATAGACATTCGGTAATTATCACAGTTGCTGCTCATTTCAATGGTGGGAAATAACACAAATACAAGACCAACCATATTGTTTATGAAGCAGTAATATGCCTTTTGGATCACGAGTCAAGCCCACCATATGAATATATGAATTGATAGTAGCCTCTAATTCTTAAAAACAACTCCTATACATATACATACATATATATGATATATATGTATATACACATACATGTATCTATGTATACAGGGTGCCATCATAGGACGGGCACCCTATGATATATATATATATATATGTTATATATATATATGTTATTTTATGTATGTATGTATATCTATATATACATTGTATGTATGTATATATATACACATACACAAATATGCAGATTCACTAGTAAAGCTATCTGAAAATAGTATATCCAAGGAGGAGGTTGGATACATGTAACAAAATATTTTACCAGTTCAGATACCACAAATACCGTATATACTCGAGTATAAGCCGACCCCCTTAATATTGCCCTAAAACTGGGAAAACTTAGTGACTCGAGTATAAGCCAAGGTGGAAAATGCAATAGCCACTGGTAAATTTCAAAAATAAAAATATATACCCAAAACAATTACAATAATTGAGGAATCAGTAGGTTAAATGCTTTTCAATATTTATTGCTAAAGAAAAACTGTAAACTAGCAACAACAACTTTAAAACTTTAAATA
>CAUYPK010112633.1:0-29517 GCA_963574355.1 Loris lydekkerianus
GCACCCAATTTTTACGCGGACAGAATTAATTGACTTGTATTATGTTGGCAAAAGTGCACTGATTCAAATGGCGCTTATTTTGATTAAATTGAATAAATATTCACTGAGATATTACAGTTTAAAGTAGACTCATAAAAACGGACAAAACTTTTGAAATGACCTAATATTTCTCAGCATTTTGTTCATATTTTCCTTTCTACCCTTGAGCACATTTGTAACAGGTGTTGGAAAGTTCTGTGTCCTATTTCCATCATGTCTATCATTTCAGTTTCTATTGACTGTTTTTTCTCCTCATTGTGAACCACATTTTTTCTAATTCTTTATATATCTAATACATTTTTATTGGGTATTCAACATTGTAAATTTTATTTTTAGGGCCTTTTTGTTTTTCTGCAAAGATTTTTGAAGTTTTTTTTTTGTTTGTTTGTTTTTTTCTTTTTTGAGCAGAGGTTATTTATTTACAGATTGACTTGTAAAATTTCTAAAGTATCTCTTGAAGGGTTCAAGAGTTTAATGATTTGTCTTCACTTTGAATAATCAGAATTTGCACACCTATTACTCCTACATTTAACCATATAGGGATTACTTAACGCCGCCTCCTCCTCAACCCCCCCCCATATTGTTTTTCTCCTCAGCCTCTTGAAGTTTCACTCTATCAATATTTAACTTTGCATTTAGCAAAAGTCTCTAAGTAACTAGTACATAGACTTATGAAATTGTTTTTACAAATTGTGGTAATAACATGGATCTACTGTCTTAACAAATTCTAAATGTACTGTACCGTAGCTCCTGTAAACACAATGCTGTACAGTAGATCTCTAAAATGTGTTTGTCTTCCATAACTGAAAATTTATACTTTTGTTGAGTAAGAACTCCCTAATTCCTCCTCCCCCCTTCTCTTGAAACCGTTATTCTAGTCTGTGTTTTCATGAGTTTGACTATTTTTGATGCCTCACTTAAGTAGAATCATGTAGGATTTTTCTTTGTTGTCATTTAGTGCACAATTTCCTAGTCCTTTAAGCCTAACAGATCTTTATCTATTAATCCACTGATAAACATCTAAATTGTTTCTATATTTTGAATTTTACTAATAGTGTTGTAATGACCATAGCAGAGCTAATATGTATTTGAGGCTCTGATTTCATTTATTTTGTATAAATACGCAAAAGGAGATATGCTGGCTCACATGGAATTTTTATTTTTAATTTTTCCAGGAACTTCCACAGTATTGTCCATAGCAGTTGCACCATTTTTTTTTCTTAATTTTCACCAGCATATATAATGGCTCCAATTTCTACATAACCTCACCAACACTTGTCTTTTTGATAACAATGATTCTAAAAGGTATGGCTGATATTTCACTATTGTTTTGACTTGCATTGTCCTGATGACTAGTGGGTTTTTTTTTTTTTTTTAACATTTTTTCATTAGCCATTTAATTCAACTTCTCAGCCTGTTTTTTAAATTAGATGTTAATTTTTTCTATTTCTTTCCTTTTTCTTTTTCGCTATTGTGTTATATCAATTTCTTATTTATTTATTTATTTATTTATTTATTTATTTTTAGAAATTAATCCCCTACCAGATATATGTTTTGCAAAATATTTCCTTCTACTCCACAGGCAGCCTTTTCACTCAGTTGCTTGTTTCCTCTGCTCTACAGAAACATTCTACTTTGACGTAGTTCCATTTTCCTGTTTTTGCCTTTGGTGTCTGTTTTTGGTATCTACATGAAATCATTGCCAAAATCAATGTCATGAAGATTTTTTTTTTTTTTTTTTTTTTTTTTTTACTTTCTTCTGTGAGTTTTATATTTTTAGGTCTTATGTATAAAATCTTCAGTGCATTTTTCATTGACTTTTGGCCTGGTGTAACATAGGGTCCAATTTCATTATTGTGTATGTGGTTATTCCATTTTCCTACTATCGTTTACTGAAGGCAACTTACCTTGTCAAATATACATGTGGATTTATTTCTGTACTTTCTATTTTGTTCCATTGGGTGATACGTCTGTCTTGAAAATATGCTACTTTAGTAGGACCATACTGTTTGAATGATTTCTATCTCCATAATAATGCCAATAAGACTTTGATAGGGAGAGCATTGAAATCACAGAATGCTTTGGGTTGTATGGACATCTTAATAGCAGTAAGTCTTCCAGTCCATGAACATGGTATGACTTTTCTCTATCTGTGCTTTTTATTTGTTTCATTAATGTTTTGTAGTTTCAGTGCACCAACCTTTCACTTACTTAGTTACTTTTATTTTCAAGTACTTTATTACTTGTGCCGCCATTATAGGTGAGATTGTTTTCATTATTTTCTTTATTTTTATTTTCTTTCATGATAGTTTGTTATTGGTATATACAAACATGCTTTATTTTGTTTCTTTTTTTTTTTTTTTTTTTTTTTTTGTATCCTGCAACTTTACTGAATTCATTTATTAAAGCTAACAATTTCATTTTTATGGAGTTTTTAGGGTTTTCTCTTTATAAAATCATACCACTTGCAAACAAGGGCAATTTTAATTTTTCCTGTCTAACTTGAATGGCTCTTATTTTCTTATTTATTTATTTATTTTGCCTGGTATTTTTGGCTAGAACTTCCAGTACAAGTAATGAGAGTGGGCATCTTTATCTTGTTCTTGTGCTTAGTGGAAAAGCAATTAGTTTTGGACTGTTGACAAGGATTTAGCTATGGGCTTTTCACATATGGGCTTCATTATATTGAGGCAATTGATCTTTATTTTTAGTGTTGTTCAATAACAAAAGTATATTTATCAATTTTTCTTCATTTTTTGAGATAGTTTAAAATTTTTATCCTTAATTCTGTTAAGGTGTTGTGTCACATTAATTGTATTTCCTATGTAGATTTATCCTTGCATCCCAGGGATAAATTCCACTTGAACATAATGTGTGATCCTTCAATATGGTGCTGAATTTAGCTTGCTAGTATTTTGTTATGAGTTTTTATACCTACATTCATCAGGGATATTGGCCCGTAGTTTTCTATTTTTGCAGCACCTTTTTTTAGTACTGGATAATCCTGGACTCATAAAATGAGTTGAAAATGTTACTTCCTCTTCAAATTTTTGGTAGAATTTTTTTTAAGTGAAATTGATGCTTTAAATGTTTTATAGACTTCATCAGTTAAATTTGTTCCCAGGCTTGTGCACAGTATTTGTTGGGAGGGATTTGAATAATAATTCAGTCTCCACACTTGTTCCAGCTCAGTTCAGACTTTCTGTTTCTTCATGTTCAATCTAGGTAGATTGTATATTTCTATTAATTTATCCATTTCTTTTAAGTCATCCAGTTTGGGGGATACAATCATTCATAGTAGTTTTATGATCCCTTTTATTTCTGTGGTATTAGTTGTAATGTCTTTCACTTCTAATTTTGTTTGTTTGAGACTTTTCTCTTTTCTTCTTAGTCTACTTTCAAAGGATTGTGAATTTTATTTTATTTTTTAAGTATTTGTTTATTTTGGGTGCAGGACATAGCTACAAGAGGGACTCCACCTAACAAATTAACATACTGTGATTTGGTCATTTGTACCCTCATATTAACCTGAAATTTAAAAAAGAAATTAGTTTTGCTGATTTTTTTCTATGATTTCTATTCTCTGTTTAATTTTTATTTGTTCTAATCTTTATTATTTCCTTCCTTCGGTTAACTGTGCAGTTGATTTATTTTTATTTTATTTTTTCTAGTGCCTGAAGGTGTAACAATAAGCCTCCCTCTTAGTGCTGTTTTTGTTGCATCCCCAAAATTTTGGAATTGTTGAATTTCTGTTCAAGATATTTCTCTAATTTCTCAGTTGATTTCTCCTTTGACTAAAATTGTTCAAAGCACATTGTCTGTATTAATTGTTTATGCCTACTTTTCTCTGACCCTGTCTTTGTTTCTCAAATTCTGGCTACCTTGACCAGTGTGAATGCAGGAAGGACGCTGTGGTCTGTTTCTACTCCCTTTTCCTGCATCACAGTTTGGAAAGTGCTTCCACAAAGACAGCTGGGTTGATTGTAGGACTCCATTTATTTTCATTCTCTTCAGCCTGTGCTGCCTGGTTCCAGTTGAAAATAATTGTTTTATATATTTTGTCCTTTCTTTTTCTATATTGTAAGTGGTGAATGCACTGCCAACTTGGAATTCTATTTGGACATAATGGTCTCAACTCTGTAAAATTCTAATTTCTTAAGCCATGTTCATAGCAGCCCTATGTTTTTCCCCCATGATGTGTTCTAACTTGTGTCTGTAACTCTGTCTTGTAATGTGATAAATTATTTTGTCTTCCTCTTGGTTTTTCTAGCATTTCCTTTAATGGCTACCTTTTTCAAGTTGTGTTTCTACTTTATTCTTAGCATTTGCTATATTTATAAAGTCCTTGTTATTTTACATATTTTATTCTTTATTTTGCTAGAATTTAAGCATAAACTCTCCATTATCTTTGAATTTACAGGTTTCTTTCAAATTAGTGTATTCTCTCAGGGATTTTCAAAATTTTCATCTATGGATGTCAAATCAAAGAAGATTTTGTCGATGAATATTTCAGATATGCATATACCTGTGTCTTAGATTAAGTAGTTGTCCTTAAAAAATACTTTTGTTTGTTTTAGCCAGGGTCATGAGGAGTTCTCTCAGTCTGAGTTTAATTTTTTATATGTTTAGCTTGAATTGGGGCCCAATATGTCTTCACGTATAAAGCTTAGTATACTAATTTATTTTAAAACAACTCTCTTTTCCAGTTATGACTTGAACTTCTTGAGTCACTTTTGGCTTGACCAGGCTGTATCTGAGCCAGGTGGTGCAAACCCCTTGTTCATTTTTTTGGTTAGAATGGTGTGTGCCAGGTTCTTTCCTTGTTCTTCATTATTTTTGTCTAGGCATTCTGATTTACACAAAAAAATCAGAGTACTTCACCAATGTCCGGTCTGACTACCTCCAATATATTCCTAACCTAGGTGCTTCAATTCCAGATTGTATGTCCACATACTCTATGTTTAAAGCAGTACTTTCGTGTGTTAAAATCAAGAAGGAAATCTTATGTGGGTTCAGTCTGACATCTTGAGAAGTAGTGTGGTGTCAGCAACTTATATTTGTCTCAAAGCATCTTATTTGTGCATATTTGTGATTTCTGTTGCATAATCAGATATGTTTTTAGCTTATTATGTAGGTAATATAATTTTATATTAACATTTCAAAAGATATTGTTTATGACATATTAAACATATTTTAATCTTTACTACCTGCCAAAAATTATTCTACGTATTTATATTTATTTAATTATTCAAACATCCTCCTGAATTTCTCTAAAATTCTATGAATTCTCTTAGGATTCTTAAAATTATGAAAGAGATAACATTTAAAGTTATATTATAGACCATAATATTTAAGGATGATATAATATGATGTGTAACTTTGTTTCCAAATAATAATGATACCATTATTATAATATAATGATACCAATATTATAATATTATTATAATATCATTATTATGATACCATTATTATAATTTCTAATTAATAATAATACTAGTAATAATAATAGTGGAAGTTGATAAATTATAAGTGTTAGATGATTGACCACATATTGGTTATTTTTGATCCTGGATAATGACCACACGATGTTTAGAAAATAAATATTATATCTTCAAAAACTATATAAGCATTGTAAATAATCATAAAATTGTGGTATTCTCCTAATTCTGTAAAATAATACAAAATGTCAAGGCTGACCCTCCAGCAGCTGACTGACTTGACTGGCTCTTGGTCAAGGGGCTGCCCTAAAACTGAGTTGCTAATCATGAGAAGGAAAGTCAAACATGCCTTTTTATGACCCCTTGCCTTCTGAGAGATGCCCTTCCTGGCTCATTAACAGGCCCAAGGTTATGCAAGACATAACTGCTTGACCTCAATATACTCAACAAGCACTTGAGTCTGGATATATGTTCTGTAGTTTGTCTCTGATTAACAGAACCTTATCCTAGCTCAGCATTCCTTTTTGCTGATTTCTGGTCTATTAGAGAGAGCCTAATTCTTTCAGCCAATTGTCAGCTAAACAATCTTCTAATCCACCTATAATCTTTAGGCCCCCACTTTGAGATGTCCCACCTTTCAGCCCAAACCAATGTATGCTTTCTGTGTACTGACTTATGAATTTATCTTAATTGCTGTTTCCTGAAATGTATAAAGCCAAATGGTAACCCCACCACAGCAAGAACACTTGCTCAAGGTTTCTTGGGTGTGGTTCTGGACCATGGTCCTGAATTTGGCTCAGAATAAACTTCTCTAACTTATTTTTCAGAGTATGCCTTCTTTTCTCTTGATAATTCTTTATGATAGGAATTATATATATTTAAAAATGTGTATTTCATACTCAGCATTTACACTCACCATTTATTGCCAAAGATTTATAGCACATTTGTGCTGTTTAAAGTAGAAAATTTAAATATTGTTTCTAAATACAAAGCAAATCTATTGAAAATCCAATAAACCCTAAGCAGAAGCCTCATGACAGAATAGGGCCTTTCCATGAATTCCATTCACTCTTAAATAACATACCCACAAAATTGAGCAACAGTTCTAACTGAAGGTTAATTTAAAGACACCACTGCACATTTCTAAAGCTTTCTTTTTTTGTGTGAGTTCTTTAATGTAAAATTTGAAAAAAATATATGGAAAATAGTATTTTATTGCTGGAAATTAACTTTCATCAGAAATATTTCTTTCTCAAAAGAATAATCTAGAAAAGTAATTAGGGAGAAAGAAAAAAAAATGTATATAAGGATGCATGTGAGCACATTCTCAAATGAATATAACTAGGACAAATTCCAGATTACGTGAATATTGAAAATATAATGTCATTTGATGCTTTTGAATGGCTTTTGGCATGCAGACCGAGAACCACAGCTGGGCTTTTAGCTTGTTAATTGATCTATTTAATGAATCCATTCTCATGTATTATTATTTGTCCTTTTAAAAACAAAAGTGTTTTTCCTGAATAGTTTGATTATCTTTTTGATATTTTTCCTCTTCTTCAAGCAATTATTTTCCAGGCAATATCAATCAAGCAGAAAGAGAACATTTTTGTATTAGGCAATATCCTTCTATAGACTTATGATAAACTAGGAAAAAAAGCATATTATTGTTTTTTTTTTTTCATTCTTCTAGGATTATCTAGCTTAATTTAAGGCGAAAGTAGAGGATAGTTAAAAGAATTCTGCCTTCTTTAAAGCAGGCTGTAGCACCCGGCAATGTCCTAATGGGTCTTTGTTAAAGGCACTTTTAAACCAGCTTGAGATTTGAAGAAACTTGTATACTTTCACTATTATTAAGGTTTATTTAGTCTGGTCCTCCAAACATCCAGGGCAATCTGAAGGACACAGAGCTTGGCTCCCTTCCTTTGACAAGGTGTATCTCTATTCCATAAAATACAGGTCTGCATGCTGGGAGAAGAAGTTCGCTGTAAATATGCATAACTAATCTTTTATACCTTTTGCAAAAAATATCCACCTATGTAGAAGAGGCTGAAGCAGTCATTTTCCTTCCTTTAGTGATAGCCTTTATCAATTTGTATTTTGGAAACTAAAAATAATATCCAAACTAAGCCTTTGGATATTAAAGTATCTCTTATCTGTAAATAGAGATAAGATATGGCCTTCTATATTTCTAGAGTCCCCACCACTTTGATTTATAGTTCTCATAAAGAAAGTAATATAGTTCAAGATTAGTTTTAGCCCCACGTCATTTGCATGTTGAATAAGAAATTCAGAAAACACTATGAGAAACATTTTTATTTACATTTCATAATCAATGTGATTTATGCATCCAACACATATTTTTATATCATGGCTCTTATTTTAAATGAATCGCATGAAAACAGACAAGATTGCTACCATCTTAGGCCACCTTCTCCATGTTCTAAATTCAAAGGCAATTTGGAGCCAGGCTTCTGCTTATCTGCCATTTCAGAGCTCCGCCATGTTGACTAGATAAACATAGAATTTAGTTCTTTTCTTTTTTCTTTTTTTTTTTATTTTTATTATTTTTTTTTTATTAAGTCTTTTGTACATAGTTCTTTTAAAGAGGCAGCTTCACCTCGTCTTGTTTAAATCCTGTTTCATGTATCTCTGCAATTTGTGATGACTAAAGAAAACTACTGGGACTCATACATGCGCCACCTAGAAAAGCCAAGACTTTAACCCCCTTCAGACTAACTGTCACAGGCTCCTTGGTCTCAGAGACAGAGGACAGCCTGCCTGCCCCTGTGTCCGAGAGTGCAGATCTGACTACACTGACTCGTCAACACCAGCTACCTGCAGAATTAGATAACCCAGTAAGCCCTGTATTGACTTCCTCCATTCCTATTTCACAGCGTTCTAGGCCACTACCATTGCACAACTGTGCTCCCTGGGGCAATATTCCCCAATAAATCTTCATCTCAGGCTCTGCTAAAACAGGCTTTTTATCTGGATCTAGACTATCTGGGTTCAAACCCTGACTCTCTTCTCATAGTAGAAGAAACCTGTAAGAGTGTCTACATGTCTCTGTGCATCTATTTTCTCATATGTAAGATAAGGGGTTATTAGCCATGCTACTGGTAATATTATAAGAATTAAAAGTGGCTCGGCGCCTGCGCTTCAGCAGTTATGGCGCTGGCCACATGCACCTAGGGCTGGTGGGTTCAAACCCAGCCAGAGCCTGCTAAGCAAACAAAAAAATAGTTGGTATTATGGCAGACACCAGTAGTCCCAGCTACCAGGGAGGCTGAGGCTAGAGAATCACTTGAACCCAAGAGTTTGAAGTTGCTGTGAGCTGTGAAATCATAGCACTCTACCCAGGATGACATAGTGAGACTGTATCAAAAAAAAAAAAAAAAAAAAAAAAAAAAAGAATCAAAAGTATATAATATGTGTAAATTAATTAGGACAATTTTCAGTTTATAGTGAGCATGGTATAAGCGTATGGTTTTATTTTACATCATATATGTTATCTAATCAAAAATAACTATATTTTAGAAATACCCATGATCACAAAAACAATATGAGAGAGCCTCTTTTCATGATTCTTTTGTTTAATTTAATACACTGCTACTGTATATACTCTTTCAGCTCACTGTCTTTCATAAAACACCTCACTTTTTCTTAAGATTTTTTTTTATTTTGTCTTTCTTTTAACTCTCTTCCCTCTGAAATGTTTCTGCTTAAATAATTTTTCCACAAAACAATTTATTTTGTACAAAACATTTTATTTTTCTAAAATGCCTCAGAAAATGTAAGTAAAAGCCCTTAATTTGGACTAATCATATAAGTTTGTTGTTAATATTCACTAAATTTAATACACAACCCAAGTTTTACAGCTTATTATGTAGTCTTTGAATTACAAATTTTTGAGATCAATAGTGTGTGTATTTATAAATATACTTACATACACAGTATTTATATGATGAATATATAACTATATGACCCTTGCTGGGATCAGAGCTTGACTACAGGGCACAGGGGACTTTGTGCTGAAGGAAGTATTATAAGCCGTGCTTGTGGTAACAGTTCAATGACTTTCGTTCAATCCACTGGATGGTATACCTAAAATGAATGGAAATTTTTGAATGTTTTACTGTACCTCAATAGAGCTTAAAAGATAAACATTTTCAGAAGACTGTCTATATCAGCAGAGTAGACATGAAATTTTGTTGGATTTGTTTAGTTGATTGCCCGCTGGTCTTAATTCACATTTTCTATTCTTGCCTATAGAGTCCTTGGTAACCCATTTAAGGCTGAGCTGGCTATTAAAAGTTGCACAACCACATGTGTTTCTCCCATTTGACCTGATGCACTATTGACTAGGGTACTGTTGTGTTATTTAGAATGTGGAATACTCATATTTCTCCCTGGTGGAGAGCAAACAGTAAATGTACTTTTCAAAAGAACCTAGCATTCAATGCCTAGTCCTTAAGATTAGGTGATTATGTAAAAAAATAAAAATAAATAAATATTCACTTGATTGCAAAAAGGTTGATTAACCTGATTTTGGTTAACAAATTTCTAGATGCCCAGACATATTCATTTTGAGATAGGAACATATGAGCACCTTAGACAATGGGTTGAAACAAAAAGATACTAAACGGTAAATGACGCATGGATACGGTTAGATTCTCTTGCATTGCTTTCATTCTCAGCCTCAAAAACAACTTATAATAATCATTTTGTCTGATCAGATGCTATTCGGTCTTCGAGATTTGTGTTGAAACTCTTTACAAATATCGTGGAAAGGAATCAATATGTAAAAGAGAGAAAAGAGCATGATGAATCTTCACGGATCCAATTTATAGTTTCAATACAGTCAATATATTTTTCTCTAAGTCTACACCTATCCCTTCCACCCCCCCCACCCTACATGTTATATTTTTTCAGTTGAATTTAGATGTTACATAATTATTGCATTTATAGATCCTTCAGTGTGTATCCATAAGAGACTTACATAACAGTAATTCACTTGTCATTCCTTAGTTAATTAACTATGACATTTAATGTCATGAAATACACGGTATTTACATGTCCTCTAATATTATATGACCTTTTAAACTTAGGTGCCTTAATTTGACTCAGGACACGACGTGTACACATTATAGTCTACTGGTATAGGTTTAATTGCTTTTTTACTTTTCTTTAAAACAATTTCTTTGATAACCACAGGACATATAATTTTTCATTTTTCAAGATCTGACTTATTGTATACACTGACTTAGGATGGTCCGCAGATCTATTAATTTCCTGTGAAAACAGTAGCTGCATTTAGAAGGCTGATCTAATAATGTATGTCTTACTTTTTGGTAAGAATACTTCCCAGGAGGAGTTGTGAGCTTCTTGTTTTAACACATCATGACACTGTTGTGTCTAGGATTCATTCGTAGTGGTTAAATGAAGGCTAATCTAATCTATTAGTCCTCTTTTCTTTAACAGTATTAATATGAACTCATCATGAACAATACCATTAGCATTACTAAAAACATGGTTCCTGAAAACATTTTAAGATGTCTTCATCTTATATTTTTGTTTTCTCTATTTTTAAATTTTGCTATTTTATATGTTATTTATTTAATTACCCTATAATATATATATATATATATATATAAAATGAAATTTACCATTTTAATGATTTTTAGTAAAATATGTAATTTTCATGTCATCCTAGGCCAGGAGTCATGCTAATCCCTTTATAATTCCAATTTTTTTTGTGTGTGTGTATATATATGTGTGTACATATATATGTATACACAAAAGATAAATGAAACAAAGGCAGAAAAATAATAAATGATAAATCATAATTTAATAGAACTTCTCTGAAGCAACACCTATAATCCATCTTAAGTCAATGGATACAATATCTTTTTATTGAAAAAAATATATAATAACTCTGAAAAAATTTTCCCAGGCAGACAAAACCAACACATATTATGGTAAAATTATTTGAGAAATTATTAAAATATTTGAAATATTTAGGCATAGTGCTTTAAATTTTTGGTGTTAAGATTATATTGTTTCATAAGTCACATATATGCTGCTAAAGCAAAAAGCTTGCATTTCTTTTTGTCCTTAGAATATATCTGAATATCTGACTTGTCTCTTACAAAATTACTTCAGCGTAGAATCCTAATTAATGAACAGAACTGTCAGCCTTTAAACATTTTTCATTGCAAATATGTTTCACTATTTTGTCATTTATGTATTTGTTAATTATAGCATTTGTCATAAATTTTTGACAAAGTAAATAATTAAAATTATTAATTTAGCCATTATTGCTTCTATTTTGTGAGTCACAGGGAAGGCTACTGAAGTTTTCCATACTTTCAGATTTATAGATGAATTCATACATTTTTCCACTAATATTTATATGTACAGTGTAAAAGTAATTTTGCCTGTCTTTGTATAAGTATGCCATTTTACCAACACCAACTATCATAAAGTACATTTTTTATTCACCAATTTTTCATGTGATTTTTATAATATAGAAAATTTACATTTGCAAATATAGTATATTCTAGATTTTTTTCTTCTGGTCCTTTCATGTTGCAATATCTTACTATCTTAATTATAGAAGCTATGCAGACACTTCACAGAGGGCGCGGCTAGCACTCTCCTTTAATGCTATCCATGATTTCTTTATTTCTGCTTGTTTTCCCAACCACAGAAACTTTATAACAAACTTTTCTATTCAATAAAAAGGCATATATATTGCAATTACATGCAAAATTGGTTTATCATTACCTTTCTAGTGAGATTTTATCAGGCTTTGTAGTCAATATGAGACTTGCCTCATAAAATTGTGAAGTTTTTTTCCCTTTGTTTATGTTTTAAAATCATTGAAGTAGAACTGGAATTATTTTTAAAGTTCTTTAAATCACGTATACAATTATTTAGAGTTGAAGTCAAATAATTTTACTATAATATGTGTTGGTTTTGTCTGCCTGGGAAAACTTTTTCAAAGTTATGGCTTTTTTTTTTTTTTTCAATTAGAAGATATTGTATCATACACATTTCTTTGTGATCACTTATTTCATCATTTTATGTCTTCCTTCATTTTTGTGATTTTAATTTTTTATATTTTCTGTTGCCTATTCCTTTTACTATATATTTTATTTGTTAATTTCCATTTTCCAGATTTGTCCTCATTTCCAAAATTATTTAAAATTTATTTCTAAATCGTTTCTGAACTCTGTGAGCCCCATTTTCAAACTCTGTTGTTATATCTATTTTTTTTTAGTTCTCATTTATGCTTTTTTCCATGCCTTAATTTCATTGTGTATTTGAAACATTTAGGCATAGTGCTTTGAATTTTTGGTGTTAAGGTCATACTGTTTCATATGTCTTTGCTGTCCAGGAAAGAAGTTTTATTTTGCTCATTGTTCTTTTTTTTTTTTTTTTTTTTTTTTTTAATCTTAAAAGAGTGATCTTGTTTGGAATTCATGTACATCATAAATGTATTATCTTACGAGTATTTACATGAGACGAATTTTCTCATATTTTCAAAATTACCTTCCAGGTTATGGAATGTATCAGGATAATGGCTCTGGAGTTTTCTAAAGTGAAGCACCAAGGAGTTAGTTCAAATACTACCTGAGAAACTTCTTTGTTTTCCTTTTTTGTTATCAGTACTGTGGTAGCACTTGTGAGCACTGTCTCTGCCTCTCGGTATATTTGTCCTGCATAATTTGTATTCTATTATTTTTTTATTTGTTTATTTTTTTGAGACAGACTCCCACATAGTCACCCTGAGGTTGAGTTCTGTGATGTTATAGCTCATGGCAACCTAAAACTTTTGAGCTCAAGTGACCTCTTGCTTCAGCCTTTGGGACCACAAAGTTGGGACCACAGGTGCTCACCACAATGCCCAGCTATTTTTAGACATGGGGGTGGGAGAGTCTCACTCTTGCTCTGGGTGAGATCTTCAACTCCTAAGCTCAAGCAATCCACCTGCCTTGGCATCCCAGAATGCTAGGGTTACAGGCTGAGCCACCGCCCCTGGCCTTACGTTCTGGTAAGAACTTCTCTTTGGCATGGACTTTGTCCTTAAAGAAGCCTTCTCTGATGGATGGATTTCAAGTTTCTATGACACCCAACTTCAACACTGACATTTCTGAAGGTGCCTTAAACTCACCCTTAAGTGGGTACAGCAAAGCTTCCTCTGCACTTGTTCAGCTATTTTTCTCAGATTGCTACACCTGATTTCTACACCAAAGTATCTTCTCTGCTGGTGGAATGACTCATTTTTAGCAATGTTTGGGTTTCCCATCATGAGGACTCTCAGAAATTAATTTCACTTGTTTTTGCTTCCTCTCATGCTAATGATATGTACAGATGTCAATTCCATTAGTAGTTTGGCACAACAGGATGAAATTTTGGAATTTGTAAGGATACTTCTTCACTAACTTTTGTTTAAAATACTTTCAATGTTTTATTTATTTCTGTCATTAACAATTAGTTCCTATGTCTGTTTTCTTGGGAAATTTGGGAATATTTAAGATATGCTATGTTACAACTAGTAAGTTTTGGTCACTATACTCTTTATTAAAAATACACACATGCACACATATACTTTTATTCAACTCTCCCTGAGTCTAATGAGAAAATACACTTAGTAATTGAAAAAAACATATTCAGAATACAGTTAGAGTTTATGCAATAATACGATGAGTTTTAGGCATGTGCTGTATTTACAAAATAATTCCTTATATCTCAGGACTTAAATGTGGGATTCTTACTCATAAGCAGTCCCAGTTTGCTTAGTTGATTTCCTTTAACTAGTGACTCAAGAATTGTTTTATATCAGGAGCTTCAAAGGAGAAGACTGATCGAAAATTTTACGAAGAATTTTCTCATGTCATTTTGCTCATATCCCTTTGCCAGAATTGATCTAAATCCCACAGCTAGGGATTAAAAGGTATGCTTATGCTTGATAAGCAACAAATATCTACGACGTTTCTCCTAGTTATTGAATTTCACTTCCTTCCACGCACATATTTGCCCCCATTACATATGGACAATATCCACCTTCTCTTAAGGGAGACATTTGTCCCATGAACCTTTCTTAAGAAAAGTGGTCTCCGCTATGTCCACTGTATTGCTTCTGAGGCTAATGTGCTCAGCTCTGTGCAGTGGGTAACAACAAAAACAAAAGGAAAAACAGAACAGAACCTGGAAAACCTAAGTACACATCTCAAGCAGACACTGGCGAGTTCACATCGCAGGCTGAGAGTTCTTAGAGACGAGAACACAGGAAACAAACCTTCAGGCTGCTCTTGGGCTGTCCTGGGGAGCCCTACCCAGATCGCAGGGGCCAAACAGAACTCAAACGAAAGTGGCAACGTCATTGGCTTGAAGAAAAAAAGCACTTTTTGCTGCCACGCTGACTAGGATTTTAGGAATAAGCAAAGAGGAGAGCACTGTACAGAAGGACCAATAAAAACACATATTAAATTTGTATCTCTGGCTCATTGCTTGGCTATGCATCGGGTGGGTCAAACTCCAAGATAAGAAGCAGAGATCAGTCACAGGAAGGAAAGAGAGATTTGAGTAGACGCACATGTTTGAGTGGTGTGGTGGAGCAAACAGTCACCAAAATAATTGAATAAAACAGCAAGGTTTTGGTAAGAAAAAGAAAGTATTTATTAATCTGGATAAGAAGCCAGGTCCTGTCCTAGTGACAGGTTCCATGGAAAGCAGTTTTGGGGTTTTATACACAACTTTGAAAAACACCAGCTGCTTCTTGGACGTCTCCACAGATTTTAATTAACCATTCTCAAAACAGCCCACATGCAAGCTCTTGCGAACAACCCACCTGCAAGGTCTTAATCAGCCTCATTCCCATAAAAGCCAGGTCAGCCTGACCCGGACCAATTCAAAATAGCCACATCCATCATCTGCTCTGTGCATCTAGTGAGCTCCCTAACACATAATTCTATGAAGCTGTAGAAATCCAAGCTCAGTCAGAAATAAACAACCTTGGTAAAACCAAGGGCTTCTGATTAAGAAACCAGAAAGGCTGTGCTTAGCAAAAAGGACCAGATTGTAGGATTAAGACTCATGCGTTAAGAGTAAGCCCAGAAGATAGCATGCAAGCAACATAATCAATCCAGTGTCTCTGCAATTTATCATATCCAATATATGACATAAAATACAAATACTAGTCATCTGAACCAGAAATCAGTCGTAAGTATTAAAGAGATACAATAGTCTATCTAAGAGAAGGGTGAAAGATGATGTAAATGTAACAGTATCAATAAGAATTTTAAAATATTTATGTTCATATATTGTAGAACAGAGAAAAGGAAAATCAATGTGGATAGACAGATGGAGAATGTCCATGGAATATGTATATATTTATATAAAGAAGAGTGAAGTGGCTCCATTGAATGTGACAAAAGTCAGACTAGTCCTTGCATAGAACATATGCTGAACTCAAAAATACATTAGGAAAGGTATGCAAATTAAAACACAGGGAGAGAATAAAGAATAGAAGCATAACAAAACAGACTGAAGCATAGGGAATATGAAGAACGTGGTCAAAAGTGGTCCCAGGGTGGAAGGCAGAAAATCAGGGTAGAAACAAACCTGGAAAAATAACGACCGATAACTTCCCAGGTCATTTGGAAGATACTGTCAGTGATACCAAGTAGGATAAAAACAAGCAAAAATATACCTAGATGTATTTTTAGTATAATCAAATTGGCAAAATTCAAAGACCAATATTAAAGACAGCTGGAGAAAGAAAAATATATCTTACATTTAATGGAAAATATATATAACTGATGGCTGAGATGTTCACAGAAAATGTAAGTGGGGGGAAATAAATATCCAGACTTAGATATTTAATTAGCAGAGAAGCCTTGGAAATACAATTTGTTGGGTAGCTTTCCTCTTACCCAAAACACCTACCCCCGCCCCTGCACGCGCAACCCTTATATAGGACAAGGAAAATCCAGAAAATGCTATGAAAGAACAAAAAGGTAAATTATCTGTACTACAGGAAATATGAATTTTGGCAGGTGAAACTGTTACCTGGGTGCTTACTAAGAGAGACTATGGGGCTCTAGTTCTGGTATTTCAGGTTTTTAGGCTCCCGAACTGTAAAAGAATAAATATCTGTTCTTGCATGCCACCTGGAGAACACATTCCCTCTTTTCTCAACTCCTTCTCTTCTTTTTATTATCCTTCATTCTACAATATATATTTTAATAGAACTCTCTGAGTCCCTCTTTTGTTAATGAGGGAAAATATCTCTATCTATCTATGGAGTATCCGTCCTAGAATATTAAAAAATGTAAGATGTAGTTCATGCCTTTAAGTAGCTGAAATTAAAATGAAGCTTACAGAATGGATAGGGAATATTTCAGCTGCTGGAGAAGAAAAAAGGTAGATTTCAGTCAGAAGCAAGGGTTGTGATGACTGGCAAGTACATGGTGCAGACAGATGATCATATCACCATAGAGAAAGGTCCGTGTTTGGGAGGAGCAGAAAAAACAGTCTTGTCTAAGTAGGAGGTAACAATACAGCAAAGAATCTGAAAGAAAACAAGGAGAGAAATTTAAATCTGCTCAGAAAGACAACTGGGAGCTGTTGTGGATTTTTTGGACACTAATAGAATGACAGGACCTGAGGGAGATTAATTCAGAAATCCTCTGTGAGAAAAATTAGAGTCAGAGACAGAAGAAAAAAAAAAAAAAAAAAAAAAAAAAAAAGCATCATAAAAAGAGTCAAGAGAAAAGAATCTGATAGTTATTTTAGTGAACTAATTAAAGTGTCAGATCTCTGATGTTACGAACTTAACTAAATGCTACTGACCTAGGAGGATCGGCTACGCTTCTCCCGAAATCCTGATTTCTCTGTTACTGTTTAATTTCTCTGTTTCATCTCAGTTGGCTTTCAGCCATTGGCGTCTATTTCAGGGATCAGATAATGAAAGACTTCTGCCTAACTTTGGAAGACTTTGCATAAACTTTGACTTTTAAAAGCATTTAACATCCTTGGCATACTAATATATTTGTAATTCTCACTACTAAGATTCAGTACTGAGAAACAGCCAAGTTTGACATTTTCAGATACGCTATCTCTAACTTCCAACCTGTGTTATTAATTTCGCTGACTGTAGTAGTTTTCTTTCGGTTGGAATTCAAGGCAGCTGCCTGCTTCTTAACGCGTGGCGGTTTCAGGCAACGTGAAACAAAGTTTATTCAGGAAGAGAAAGGTAGGTTTATAGAGTAAGAAAGTGGACAAAGCAAAATATGCTTGTCATAGGCAGTGAACAGACCCCACCAGAAGTAGGCGAAGACTACAACTGGTGGTTCGCTCTTCTGCTGCCTGGGTTGGGCCTACCTCGTGGTTCAGAGGCCGCCTTTTAATCAGAGCCTTGCTGCACCTGCAGACCTCCCATGAGCCACTCTGAGAACCCACAGGAAGGAGGGCCCACAAGGTAGAGTTAAGTTAATAACATGATAAGGAACCTGAAGACTGTTCTAGGTCACCTTCAAGACTCTGTTGCACCTGTTGCTAGGTGAGGCATCTTCTCATCCTTTTGCAGTCAGTATGCTCAGTTCTGATTGGTAACTTTGCAGTGTGCGCCCTCCACCCCAGGTGTGAGCAATCAGTTGGGACGGCTATAAGAGGCTGCAGCAGGGGGAGGCCTGGGGGCCCTGCAGTGTCCGCCTTCCTGGGAAAGCCATCCTAACTGCCCACTCCCTGCCATTTCCACCTCATGACTGTCTGGCTAGCATGTGTCTGAGGTGGACATACTTTATGTTCTAGATATGCATACTTTTTTCCTTTCAATTTTACTTTTTGCATCCCATTTTTCTCTTTTAGGAAATGTAGCCTCTTTATGTACAGATTTCAAGGGTACTCCTGAGGGCTTAATTGATTTTGAGAACTCTTTGGCCTGATGCTTCTATGTAGATTAAAATTTATGGGAGTAATTTAAGATGCCACTCAAATTGCAATACCATAAGTATAAGGCAAATTTTTCTTTGAGAAGCAAAACTAAATTCCATTTTTTATTTGAGGAAAATTTATGATTTTTATAGATAATTTTAATATAAAATGATAAAATTTGTTTTTTCCATAACATGTACGCTTCTAATGAACGATCATTTGAATTATTGATGCAAATAGAGCCCAGGAAAAAGAAACACACCTGGTTGAAATGCAAGACAGTGAAAATACAAAGTATGCTCCTCGAGAGTCATGCAGTTTGTAGAATAAAAAAAAAAAAAAATTGATCAGTATTGGAAAAAAATGGGTTGATTAAGGATTGTTCAAACGTGTTCTACAACTAAAACATTTGGAGGTGGTTCATGTTAAGATATAAAGTTATGACAATTCCTTGAATGGGAACCAACTGTGTATTCTTTCCCTTAAAAAATCCCCATGTGCAGCTGCAAAAGCAGCCCTCCTAGTTATTAATACATGGCAACCTGTATTGCATTTTAAAACCAAATTTCTAGGTCGGAAATTTCTCACTAGCATGTATTGTGCTTGCTAAAAATACTATTATAAATGCCTCTGACAACATTTTTTTTTTAAAGAAAACTTGGGGTTAACTTTTAACTGTATTAAATAAATATAAATTACAATTACTACAACTTACATATAACTAATATAAATTTGTAATTTTATTTTTTTTAACTTTCTACCTTGCAATAAAGATGCAAAATTCATTTTTATTCTATCAAGAGTCTCTCATGGTTGTGTGTGCTGGCTTGTAATTCTAGCTCTTTGGAAGGCTGAGGAGGGAGGATTTCTTGGGCTCAGAAGTTTGAGACCAGCTCTAGCATATGCTTTTGATATGCATACTTTTTTTCTTTCCTCTAGCAACCTCACCTCTACTAAAAACAGAAAATGTAGCCAGGTGTCATGGTGCACATCTGAAACTACTTGGAAGGCTGAGGCAGGAGAATCCCTTAAACCCAGGAGTTTGAGGTTTCTGTGAGTGAGGCTGATGCCCTTGCATTCCAGCCTGGGCAACAGAGAGAGACTCTGTCTCAAAAAAAAAAAGTTTCTCATTATTAATTTTCACTAAAAATGTATATGAAAATGCTTCTGTGATAAATATCTATTGTTTTTGTGCTGCTAATATCTATCTTATACTATAGGTTGCAATAATCTTCAAATTTGAAAATATTACTGTTTAGTAGAATATAAAGTCTTAGACACAGAGATTGCAACTTTAGAGGGGGATCTAATGTAATTTTACTTAGTGATTATTTATTTTTTTTATTCTGGGCAGAAAACATAGCAGATGACCATTTTAACTGTTATAGAAATGGAATGTCTTATTTATACTTTGAGTTTTAATTCTTTCCTTCTCTTAGGCATGGACTACTGCTCTATTTCTCTGCAGTAATTAAGAAGGAAAGCATCCTGTTTTTACTCTATCTTTCTTAGACCATTACCATCTAATTTTTAAAAATAATTATAAGCATTTATTTGCCTAATAACAAATCATCAAAATATACAAAGCAAAAAATTATATAAACTGAGAAATACATTTCTACAATAATTGCTATGAGTTCAGTATCTCATTTTCAATAAAGGATAGTGAGAAAATAAAGGACTTGAATGATAGAATAAACCAAGACTTATACAGACCACTCTCCCAAACAGCAACAGCAAACAGTCTTCTCAGTACCCCTTGGACCCCTATGTTATGGCATAAATTAAGGCCTAATAGATTTTTATTTTATTGATTGATTTTCAGTTTTTTCAACCAGGTTACATTGATTGCACTTGTTAGGTAAAGTCCCTCTTATAATTGTGTCCTGTCCCCCAAAGGTGTGGCACACACTGTGACCCCCCACTCACCTCCATCCTTCCCTCTCTCTGCTCTCCCATTCCCCTCCCCCCCCCCACCATGTACTAGGTCATTAGCCATTCATCTGTCTTCTATAGAGAAGGCTCTATTCATGTCTCTTGCCCAGGGATAGAAGGGATTGTTGGCTCTTTTATGTGGATTAATTTGAGTTCTCTATAGATCCTAGTTATCAAGCTTTGTCTGATTCAAAATATGCAAATATCTTTTCCCATTGTGTAGGTTGTCTATTTGCTTTGGATGTTGTCTTCTTAGGTGTACAGAAGCGTTTAAGTTTAATTAAGTCCCATTTGTTTATTTTTGTTGTTGCAATTGCCACAGAAGTCTTCTTCATAAAGTCTTTCCCCAGGCCAATATATTCCAGTATTTTCCCTATGCTTTCTTTGAGGATTTTATCATTTCATGCCTTAAATTTAGGTCTTTTATCCACCTTGAATCAATTTTTGTGAGTGGAGAAAGGTGTGGGTCCACTTTCAGTCTTTTACATGTGGAAATCCAGTTCTCCTAGCACCATTTATTGAATAGGGATTCTTTCCCCCATGCATGTGAGGTTGCTATAAGATGTTAGTTTCATCTCCTGGTTTTCTATTCAGTTCCAGATGTCTATGTCCTTATTTTTGTGCCAGTACTATGCTGTTTTGATCACTATGGCCTTGTAGTACAGCCTAAAATCTGGTATGCTAATGTCTCAGCTTTGTTTTTATTAGTAAGAACTGCCTTAGCTATACAGGAGTTTTTTTCCTAGTTCTATACAAAATGAAGAATTTTTTTTTTTTTTTCAGGTCTTGAAAGTATGATGTTGGTATTTTAATAGCGATGGCAGAAGCTAAAGATTGCTTTGGGAAGTATAGACATTTTAATGATGTTGGTTCTTCCCAGCCATGAGCATGGTATGTTCTTCCATTTGTTAATATCCTCTGCTATTTCTTCTCTTAGGGTTTCATAATTTTCTTTATAGAGGTTCTTCACCTCTTTTGCTAGGCATATTCCTAGGTATTTAATTTTCTTTGAAGCTACTGTGAAGAGGATTGTGTGCTTGATTAGCCTCTCATCTGGGCTGTTATTGGCATATACAAAAGGCTACTGATTTGTGGACATTGATTTTATATCCTGAGACATTACTGTATTTTTTGATGACTTCCAGGAGTCTTGTGGTTGAGTCTTTGGGGTTCTCTAAGTATAAGATCATATCATCAGCAAAAAGGGAGAGTTTGACCTCTTCTGCTCCCATTTGGTTGCCCTTTATTACCTTCTCTTGCCTAATTGTATCGGCTACAACTGCCAGCACTATGTTGAATAGTAGTGATGAAAGAGGACAAAGCTTTTCAGTTTAACTCCATTCAGTAAAATATTAGCTGTGGGTTTGTCGTAGATGGCTTCGATCAGTTTAAGAAATGTGCCACCTATGCCTATACTCTTCAACACTCTAATTAGAAAAGGATGCTGGATTTTATCAAATGCTTTTTCTACATCTATTGAGAGGATCATATGGTCTTTGTTTTTGCTTCTGTTGATTTGCAAATTACATTTATGGACTTGTGTATGTTAAACCATCCTTGCATCCCTGGGATGAAACCTACTTGATCATGATGTATGACTTTTTTTGATGAGAAGCTATAATCTATTGGCTAGGATTTTGTTGAGCATTTTTGCATCTATATTCATTAGTGAAATTGGTCTGAAGTTTTCCTTTTAAGTTGGGTCTTTTCCTGGTTTTGGTATCCAGGTGGTGTTTGCTTCATAGGTTGTGTTGGGGAAGATTCTTTCCTCCTCAACTTTTTGGAATAATTTCTGCAGTATGGTAATAGCTCTTCTTTGAAGACTTGATAGAATTCTGGTGTAAAGGCATCTGGACCAGGGCATTTTTTTGGTTGGGAGATTATTTGTTTCTTTGATCTCAGTGCTTAAAATTGGTCTGTTTAGGAGACCTATTTTTTGCTGGCTAAGTCTGGGGAGAGGGTGTGATTCCAGGTGTTGACCCATTTCCTCCACAGTGTCAAATTTCTGTGCATAGATTTTCTTGTAGTAGTCAGAGATGATCCCTTATATCTCTGCGGCATCTGTTATTTCCCCTTTATTTCTGATTGAGGTTACTAGAGATTTTACTTTTCTATTTCTAGTTAGTCTGACCAAAGGTTTATCTATTTTATTTTTTTCAAAAAAACAACTCCTTGTTTAATTAACTTTTTTTAATGATTCTTTTCAATTTCATTAATCTCTGATGGTTTGTAGATATGGTCACTTTCTATTTTTCCGATGTAGGCATCTAAAGCAATAAATTTTCCTCTCTGGACTGCTTTTGCTTTATCCCACAGGTTTTGGTCACTTGTGTCTTCACTGTTATGCTCAAAGAATTTCATGATTTCCTCTTTTATCTCTTTCTGCACCCCACCGTCATTTAGCATAAGTTTGTTTAATTTCTATGCCTTTATGCAGGGTTGAATGTTTTTGTCAGAGTTGAGTTCCACCTTTAATGCCTATGGTCTGAGAAGATACAAAGTAAAATTTCAATTATTTTGATTATTATTATTATTATTATTTTTTTTTTTTGAGATTTATTTTGTGTCCTAGGATATGATCAGTTTTGGAGAATGGTCCATGGGTCGATGAGAAGAACGTATATTCTTTAGCTTTGGGCTGGAGTGTTCTATATATATCAAGTACAGTTGTTCTAGGGTTACATTTATGACCCTTGTATCTTTGTTTAATTTGCTTAGAGGATCTGTCCAGCTCCATAAGAGAAGTTTTAAAGTCCCTGCTCTTATGGTGTTATGGGATATCATATTGCTCTCACTAATTAAAGGTCTGTTTTAAGAATCTGGGAGCATTTAAGTAGGGTGCATAATTATTTAGAATTGAAATATCATGTTGTATTTTTCCCTTGACTGGTGGCAGGAAAGATGGTGGCAGAGTAGCAGCTTCTTTGCAACCAGGCCTGATAAGATTGGGGAGAGAAGATTCCAGGCACCTCTGGCTTCTGGGGATACAGGAAGGCAGCAGGAGATTTCTATACCCCAGGAGGTGGACAAAAGCAGTGGAGAAGTGGCAAGCGGTTGCATATAGTCTGAGGCCATGGTGTCTGCTGTGGCTGTTGATTGCAGAAAAGGAAGGCCTTCCCTACAGGTTGGACTTTAGCACTTGGTTGAGCTACCTTGGGAGACCTTAGATGAGTGTGCAAGTGACTTTGAGTGGTGTCCAGAGTCTGGGACTAGCTGCTGGGCTGGAAAAGAGCTTTCATTGTTTAGCTGTGGGGCACAAACAGCCATTGTGAGAGAACTGCCTTGCAGGTTTTCTCTCAGGGTCACAGAGCAAGGGACTTGCTGCAAGACCTTGGGCGAATGATAAAGTGACTTTGAACAGTGCCCAGAAGCCATGATTGAGATACTAGAGAGAAACAAATTTTTCATTGTTCAGTAGTAGGAGACCTGCCTTGTAGCCTCAGCCCTCAGGGGCATACAGCGAGGCCAGTCTGGTGTGCTTAATAAGCGGGTGGCCACTTCAGAAGAGATCCCAGCAACACATGCTTTCCTGGAAAACCTCTGCTTAAATAACAAGAGTCATAGTTAAAACTACCTTTTAAGCAGGCTGAGGAGAAATTCAGGCTTTCAACCATGCAGGGTTAGAGGACAAAGTAATTGGCAGAGACCACCAGCCTCCATCTTATACAGCTGTATAAGCATCTAATACCCCAGAAAATCACTGTCCAGGCAATATTCAGCAAGACATATATTTTGCTTTGTTTTTGTGTTCGATTTTTTCCTTTTAGTTCAACTTTTCCCCCCTAGATTTTCTTATTTCTTCATTTTTCTAGTGCAAATATAATTTTTCACTGTTCTTTAATAATTTATTTTTGCTAATTTTTCTGCCCTTGTTATTTGTTTTTTTACCCCCTGATTGTATCCTGTAAGGATTTTTGTTTGTTTTGGTTTATTTATAATATTTTTGTTTTTCTTCTCTATTTTATGGAGGTATAGTACTGTGTCTGCTCAGGCTGGCAAAGAGCTATAGACCTTAAGGGAACCACCCACCCAGAATCCCCAGAGGTTGAGGATTTCTAAGATGTGGGTGAAATTACCCCACCGTATACTTCTATTACTCCTGTCTCCCAGAGACAAAGCAGAACACTCACTGACAGAATTATGAGACTTCATGAAGTATTCAAAGATATGGGTTATAGGTATCTCAGAAAAGGAAGAATGCCCCAGAGAATGGAAGCCATACTGAAGAATATTACAAATGAAAATTTCCCAAACATCACCAAAGATGTTGACAACCTGCTTTCAGAGGAATATCAGACCCCAGGTCATCTCAAATCAAATCAAGCTTTTTCAAGACACATTATGATGAACCTGTTGAAAGTCAAGACAAAAGAAAAGATTCTGCAGGTCACAAGGAGTAAGGGCCAATGGACCTACAGGGGCAAGTCCATCAGGGTGACTGCAGACTTCTCAAAGGAAACTTTTCAAGCCAGAAGACAATGGTCACCTATCTTTAATCTACTTAAAACAATTTCCAGCCCAGAATTCTATACCTGCTAAGCTTTAAAATTGAAGAAATCAAATCTTTTACTGATATGCAAACATTGAGAAAGTTTGCCCCAATAAGACCAGCTCTACAGGAAATACTTCAACCATCACAATGGACCACCAGCAAAGTAAGCGCCTAGAAACTAAAGGACAAAGCCTAGCTTCCACAATGATGCAAAACTTAAAACTAAGCCATGGACTTTAACAAAATAAGATGACTAGAATTCTACCACACTTACCAGTTCTCTCAATAAATGTTAATGGCTTGAATTCCCCACTGAAGAGGCATAGACTGGCTGATTAAAAAAACACAAGCCATCCATTTTCTGTCTGCAGAAAACACACCTAGCCTCAAAGTACAAATTAAAACTCAGTGTTAAGGGTTGGAAGACAATTATTCAGGCAAAAGGAATTCAGAAGAAAAGTGGGGTTGCGATCTTATTTTCAGATACAAGTGGATTTAAAGCAACTAAAGTAAGAAGTGACAATGAAGGACACTTCATATTGCTAAATGTTTTAGAAAATGTATGAATTATTTACTTTGTTTATTGACTTCTAGGCTATTGTTAAATGAGTATATTGTTATTTGTGGACTTTAAAAAAAATTAAATCACTTAAAATCTCCCATGTTGTAATAAGCACATTTGTTTCATAGATTTTTTTAAATGTTTTTCTTCTCACTGATTTCTGCTCTCTTCTCTCTCCGTCTCTCATTTCTGTCTTCTCTCTAATATAAAATATATACTTTATATCTTAAAATGCTAAATAAAAGCAGGTTTTCCTCCCTACATTTTCTGTTTCACAGCACATTCAATAATTATTTTGAAGAGCTGTGATTTATTTATTATCATCTTATTCAATCATACTTTGATTAGTAGTTTATAATTTTTTTCTTAAAGAAAATATAATTTCAATAAGATGCTTTCAAATTATTGTGGAAGAGATTTTTTGATAAGACTTATGATAACTTGATGGTATTTTGAGCAAATATATCTTGTGTTGATATTATATGACCACTAAGGAAATGAATAGGAACAGAAGAACTTTTATGTGGTTTCTGTTACAATGACCACTGAATAGCATCCATTTGACACATTCATATTTCAGTATTTATATAAAATGCCAACATAAAACAGTAGTTCTTAACCAGGTGGAAGCATCATAATAGCTTAAACTTTTAAAAAATACTTGGCTTAACTATATGGGTCTAAGAAACTCTTATACACCAGAATGGGATTCAACTGTGTGTAATTAAAATTTTTGTCCAGATGATTGCTTTATACAACCCCATTGTCTAAATCCTTTTGTTTTCATATAACAGAACACTTGAGAATGGGTAAATTGTGAAGAACCATGATTTATTTCTTCCAGTTCTGGAGGCTGGAAGGTACAAGTTTGAGAAGCCCACATCTAGCAATGGCATCTTATGCGTCATTCTGCAGCAAAGTGCAGAAGGGAAAGAGAGCAGGTGTGAGGGTGGGGAGCGGGATGGGGTGGAATTCAGTCCTTTCTCAAGAACCCACTCCCGAAGTGATGGCATTACTCCATGCAGGAGGCCCAACCCCTCATGGCCTAATCACCTCTTTAAAATCCCAGCATTACCATAATTTCTTTGCCAGGGCGTTGGCCTTGGGAAATTCAAGAATGAAGTCACAGACCACCCCAAGTAAGTAACAGGACAGATTTTATTAGATAAGAGAAGAAGAAAAACATACAGTCACCAAGTTTGGCTCTTTATCCCAGGGTTTTTATATGGTTTCTCCTTCTGTGGAGGCAGGGGCCTTTGGAGAAATGTAATGTAGTTCTAAATTATGTCACAGCCATTTAATTCTAAAACTGTCATTGTGGAGGAATGTGGTCTTGTGTGGGGTGTTCCACTCATCCTGGGAAGTGGTGGGTTAGATGGAGCATTCATCAAACTCTTTTCTGAGCCTGCTTTAGCCTAGAAAATGGGGTCTATGTCTAGCCCCTAGTGTGTGTGGGAGGCTGTCACTGGTCCTCAGCACTGTTGAATGGCTTACTAATTTCACAGCACATGAACTTGGGGCCACATTCAAACCACAGCAGCTATCATAGCCACTGGATTATAGGCATACATATTAGGAACACGTAGGTATTTTTATAGCCAAACTGCACATTCATACAGGTTTACAGGATACAAATTACTCCTTTGTTGTTTGATGCTCTCGGAGTGAGGTCAGTACACCCAATAATTTCTATATCTTGGTGGTGGAAATAGTGAGTACTATGTTTCCCGGCTACAGATAGTTTTATTTATGACAAATGCGAATGAGAAAGAACCAGATGTCAGTATTAAGAGTATCAGTCAATATTTGGCACTCAGGTATCTAGACATATGTACTTGTATATCTACGTGTATGTTTGTGTGTATGTATATGTAATATATAATCGCTTTGTATCTAGTACCCCACTTTTCCAAGGAAATTTTAGTTTTTTCCCCTTTAGTACAATTATATGTCTTATCTCCTAATTTGTTCTTCATTTCAAGAAAGATCATGCTTCCCCAATGGCTGCTGAATATCTTCTCTTTAAAACTGCACTTCAGACAATTAAGTAATGCTTTCAGAAGTTGCCAAAACAAAAACACCCTTCCAAGCAGGCCCTTACATAAGTAGTAGTTATGCCTAATGCAGATTGTGCAAGCCTTTGCACAGCTTAACACACTAGGCTGTTACGTGGACCCAAGGACAGGAGCAGAGAAGTTCCAGCACCCATGTGGTAAGTATTTAATGTGAAATCTCCACTCCATGGTAGCACATGCTCCTAGCCAGTGATGAACCTGCTAGACCTATACCTTTTCTATTATGACTCAATTCTGAGACAGACCTACAAGAGAAAGAGTGGTGCACATGCCAAAAGATACGGGCAGACAGAAATCAGAAATAGTGAAGGGCTAGATTCCAGTACAGACATTTGCAGTGTGTAAAATGCCTCTCCTACAGCCCATGCACTGTCTCCTAGCTTAGAACAGGTTCACCCTTCCCACCAGGATGTCCCACTTGCTATATACTTTTATATCCCAGAGGAAAATATAGTTCTTGAAACTGTGTTGTATTATGAAACATAATAGTACATAAAACAAGTTGTATTAATCCACATAAATGATTTTTTTTACTCTGAAACTATGTGAATATCTTTTTAAATCATCAAAACCCAAACATATGCAGATAAATTAACCTCGCTGGGTCTTGGGTTGACTGGAGTTTCAGACAGGAGGCTTCTTCCCTCTAGGGCTCTAACCTCACTTTTCCTAGAACATTTACTTTGGAGAACTTGTAATTGTAAATTCTTTCTCTGCTGCTTAGAGATGTAAATCTTTTTAAAAGCACCTGCCAGGTTTATAGCCTAGGAATGTCTCTCTCAAAGACCTGGGAGACGTCCCTTTGAAATGTAATCACCCAGAAAGACAGGGCTCCTATCTCCCAGTTTCTGTGGGAGGATAGGAGCCTAATTCTGCTGAGACTTGCTCCAAATTGTAAAACTACCACCTGTCATGAAGACAGGAGAAAGTTCATTTTTTCTTTGCTTAAGGCAATTAACAAATGCAGGTGGAACATGACTCCTCCCTCCCCAGCTCTTAAAAAGTAGCAGCCCATTTTCAAAGGGATTGAGCTCAGACCGAGTTCTGGGTCTTTCTCTTATTGCAGTAGTCATAAGGTCCTGGTCTTTAACTTTATTCTGTATGATTTTTTGCTTTGATACTCCCGTCTTCCCCTGAACCCCACCACACACACTTTTGTTTAATACTGTTTATGGTAGAAGCCAAGATGAAAGACATCAGGGCTATACAAGAGCCGCGTATTATTAGAGACAGTATGGGATAGTGACAGATGTAAAGAAGGTTGATGAGGTAATACAACGGCAGATTTCCAGGGGAAGGAAAAGGGGGCCCTTGCTTCTCGAGTGGCAAGTTATCTTTTCCTGGAGTTGCCCTAAATAACATTCCATTTCTTTGTGAGTTCACAAAGATAATTGTTGTGATTTTTTGTTCTGGAGTTCAGAGATGATTTGCTTCTCCTGTCTTCACCCCTTTGTAAGAATGACTCAGGGTCAAGTCCCCAGAATTCTTCCTCTCCCAGGTTCAGGAAAGTCCTCAAGTTTGGGTAATATATTCAGCCAGTGTTTTCCACAGATGACATTTTAACCAAGACAATAATTACACGCGAATGCTGCCCACCCCTCATTGCTGCTCCTACTGATTTTTCTATTATTAAGCAAATACACTGTCCCAGATTTTCCTGTTTATCTTACTCTGCTTCCTATGTAATGGGGAGGCCTTTGGTCTTACAGTACTTACGATTTTGTAATTGCAGTGAAACAAAACTCCTTAAATTGTTAGACTAGACAGAAAAAAAATAGATTTTCTTAGTATCCTGACCAAAGAGCATAAATGAAGTTTAAGGTCAAATCCTGATGAAATAGTAAGAATAAATTTATGGTTGCTCTTATCCTTCTCAAGCTTATACTCAATACTAATTTTTTCTTCTTTCCAACAAATAAACAAATGATAAAACTAAAAAAAAAAAAAAAAAAAAAAAAAAAAAAAACACCTGAAATTAAAAAAACAACAACATGGCAAATTTAATTTCGTCAAATTAAAAGTTTCCACGGA
>CAUYPK010112635.1:0-16339 GCA_963574355.1 Loris lydekkerianus
TCCTTAGCAAAGTATCCCAGGAATGGAAGAAGAAGTATCCAATGTACTCAGCCCTACTATGAAGGTAAACTATAGCTTTCACATGAAGGCTATAACCCAACTATACCACAAGACTACGAGGAAAGGACCAAGGAAGGGGAATGGAGGGGGGAGGTTTGGGTAGAGGGAGGGTTATGGGTTGGGCCACATCTATTTTTATCTATATTAAATAGATATAGGTGCATATTTTTATCTATAATAAAAAAAAAAGAAATAATAAAAACGTTATACAACTCCAAAAATTCAGAATTAAGGAATGCTTATTGATTCATGTTATAAGGCCTGAATTACATTAATAGAAAAGTCTGACAAAAACATTGTAAAAAAGGAAAACTACAGGCCTATATTCCTCAAAGACTTCAATACAAAACTGCCTCATGAAAATTTTAGCAAATGAAATCAAATAATATACAAAAAGGCTATTATATCATGATCAAATGGAGTTTATCCCAGAAATGCAAGATTGAATTAATGTCCAAAACAAACCAATGTAGTTCACCATAATAACAGACCAAAAAAGAAATACCATATAATCATCTCAAAATATGCAGAAACAGCATGACAAAACTCAACACTCATTCATGATAAAATTTTCAGCAAACTAATAATAAAAAGAAACTTTTTCAACCTGTTCAAGGATATCTGAGATCATACTTTAAAGATAAAATAATTGAGATAAAGGTAAGGATGTTTACTCTCACCATTTATACAACATTGTACTGGTGTTATTAGCCTGTACAGAAAGGCAGATAGATAGATAGATGAAGAAGTAAAAAAGCTTTTATCCATAGATGGTATGATTGTCTACCTAGAAAATCCTAAGAAATCTATAAAAATACTAAACTAATAAGTGAATTTATCAAGGTTGCAGAATACAAATTCATCAGACAAAGATCTCATTACTGATTCCCTGGCATGGCATACCTGAAGGGCCAGACTGTGCCATACTCACACCCCTTTTTGGATCCTGAGAGCCAGAACCCATTTACTTTCTGGCCTGCCAACTAACTTGCCTGGGCTCCCATGCACAGACACTGTCCCTGGGTCTTTCAAAATTTCAAAGCATGTAGACTTTAACTAGACAGAAAGAATTCCACCAGTGGGTTTGGCACTAGTAGACCCAGTGCTCCATGGTCATGTGGCCTTTCATATACTGTGGCTACCTATCACTGGCCAGAGCCACCCTGTATTAGCACTTAGGTGTCAATGTATAGAAACTGCAGCCTCAAAGATCCTTGAACTGAATGGATCCACTTATAGGTGGATTTTTGTTCAACCAAACACAAATGAAAATACACTATTCATGGGATGCAACCCCACACACACACACACGGGGGGGGGCTAACTTCCCTATAAACAGCTTCCACACAGTTGACTTCAGGACATGATTTTGGTAAATGAGGGTAGAGGGAGAATCCTAGAAACAATCTTCCATGTATATCAAGGACAACTGTACTGCAGTTTTTATTTTGTTTTGGTTTAACCTCCTGGTCTTAAGCAATCCTCCTACCTCAGCCTCCGAAGTAGCTGGTACTACAGCTATTAATACATGCCACTATGCTTGGCTCTGTAATTCACTTTTTAAAGAACCGGGAGAAGCAGGTGGGTGATAATGACGGCTACTTGCAGAATCTAGCCTGGTAGAATGGGTTCTACTAACCTTTCAGGTATTTCCAGAATCAAGGAAGTTTCTGAGACTGGATAGAGCCAATAAGACCAATTTTTATCTAGGGAACTTTTGGAGCACCGGTTCTCCTATTTCACTGTTTCTGTTGAATTTTCACTTTTATATAGTGAATAAAATTCATTAAAACTTACTGAAGGCCCACCATTCATGGGCATTCACAACACTGATTTTATTAATAAAAATGAAAGATAACACTTAAGAGCACTTGCTTTTTTACTAGGCACACACACCTGTTTTTACTTTTTACTTGCTTTTTACTAATTAACACACACCTTTCAAAGTGTATGTTAACTCATTATCTCCAGTTATCATAATCATCTCATTTTATAGATGAGAAAGCTGAGCCACAACAAAGTTCTTTAGAACTTAAATGGCAGAGCTAGGATTTCCAATTAAGGCAGTCAAACAATCTCCATACTATTAATTGACACATCATATCATATGTAGTCTGGCCTGAAGAATTAGTTTTGACTTAAATATCATAATCCAACAAACTATATTTGTGATTTGCTGATAAAAATTATATAAAAATGTCAGATACTATGATAAGAGCTAATAAAAACTTGTAATAGTTATTAATTTAGTAAAAGCCAAGAAGGGATTCAACACTATGATAGTGTTAGTAGAAGAAATTCTCTGCTTATTCAGATTATAGATCATTTTAAGACCATGGAGTTACAAAAAGTCATTGGAAAAATCAATGCATTTTTCTTTGACAAATCATAGTTCAGACCGAGACTTCTTTTAATTATAGACAGCCATATCAAACAAATAAAACAGCAACACTTTTTAAAAATTAAAAAATAATTTGGAGGGTGGCACCCGTGGCTCAGTGGGTAGGGCACCAGGCCCATATACCGAGGGTGCTGGGTTCAAACCTGGCCCTGGCCAGCTAAAATAGCAGTGGCAACTGCAACAAAAATATGCAGGCGTTGTGGTGGGCACCTGTAATCCCAGTTACTTGGGAGGCTGAGGCAAGAGAATCACTTAAACCCAAGAGATGGAGGTTGCTGTGAGCTGTGATGCCATGGCACTCTACCAAGGGCTACAGAGTAAGACTCTGTCTCAAAAAATAATAATTATTATCATTATTATTTGGAATTATTAGATAATTTGCACTATGGTTCCTATTAGTATGTTTGTAATTTTATAGGAACACATTTGTTTACAGAACATATTTTGTCATGGAACACATTTTCAACTTTTATTTACATAATTATATCATACATGTAACATATATTTCCGTATCAGTGATTTTATATTTACTATCACTCCCATGCAACATCTATTATAATAGAATTTTGAAATTACATAACCACAGACCTGTGAATTTCAAAATTAGCTATTTATCCTGAAGAAATAAAAGTAGTAACATTAGCATTGTTCATAGTGCAAAAACTAAAAACAAAGGGAATTCCTATTATAGTAGTTAGGATATAGTAGATTATACCAGCAATAACAACCCAAACTCTCAAGAGCTTACCACATCAAATAAGTCTTATTTCTTATTCATACTGCATGGCCATGATGTGTTAATGGGGGAGTTTTGTTCCATGTAATTCTCATTTGGCAACTGAGGATAACAGAGGTTTCATCATCTATAATGTCCTAAGTTGGTGCAGCAGGAAAAAGAGTATAATACAGGGCCTCACACCACAGAATTAACTAATGTACATCATTTGGCCAAAAGTTATCATACAACATCAGCAAGGGGTGAGGATTTCTATAATCTTCTCACATGCCTGGGAGAAGACTAGCTATAGGTGTTCAGAAAAGTCTCTACCATACCCTTTAATAGAGAAATAGCTAAATTATGATACATCCTTGAAATACTATACAGTCATTAAAAAGAATTGAAACTAAAACACATTTTAGAGAGATTTCCATGAGATATTGAGTAAAGCAAGACTCTGAAAATTATACATAATATTATTCCATTTTTGTAATTTAACCAGAAAACCCCATGTATATGTGCATGTATATGTGAAAATACTGTAACAAACTTACTGAATACGTGATATCTAGGTCTACCTGTCATGGAGAAAAATAGTAAAGGATACACCCCAGGTTCTTATCAAAGGTTACCTAAGAGAGGGGGATTTAGCAGAGAGGAACTCTAATGTGTGTGGAGAGTGAGAGAGAGCAAAAGGGAAAAAAAGAGGACATTAGGATTTTGCCTGATCATAGTTATGCATTGGTGTAAACTGTGTCTATGCATACAGAAGTTAAAAGTCATTTTTAAAATTTATCTTTTCCTTTTAATTTTGATTTCTTTCATAGGCTTCAAATGATTGGTCTCCTAAAATTAAATGATCTTTGTGCTTCCCTTGAGCTATAGATGCTATGATTTCATGACTTAAAATAAGATTAGGGGTTATAAGTCTCCTGTTTGTCGTTTTCTATTTCTAACCCATGGTTGACCTGTCACTGATTAAAGTTCTTGATGTGCTACTAAAGCCTGTGGACTATAAATTATGCCAAATTCAGGTTGCCTGAATTATGAATAATTTATTTCTAACCTTTATATCAACCAAAGCAACTTGCTCTTTGACATCATTAATTTACATTTACATGAAGGATGAGACATTTTGTTACTGCTAGAGTGACAAAGTTATGAATATTCTTCTTAGGACAGGTATTAGATTGAATCCAAAAGTCTGGAACTTAAACTTTTAATCTAAGATATTTTCCTATCTCTTAACTGGACTGTTTCAGTAGCTATTAATACAATAGCCTTACCCTGTAATCTTCCTAAAACAAAAGTCTTTTTCAGAAGTTAGAGAACAGATGATAGAGTCAGGAGACTTTAAACTTTATAACCTTTTGTAAAATTTAAATTATAAAATGCTAAACATATTTTAAATAATAAAGTTTGGCTTTCTTTGCTTAAACTCAATCCCGTTTTCCATACCAAAAAAGTCTAAGCTTTGCAACATAATATACAAAGTCCTAGATGAAAAGACCATGGCTTGGTTCTCCTAACTACTCTTCAACTCATCCTTCATATTGCTTATTTCTTCAGCCTTGGTTTTCTCTTGTCCATCTCGGACATCAGTAACACTCCTATTTATGTCCAAAACTCATCTCTCTCCCAGAAGGCCTTTTCTGATGCCTGAATGAATCGCATGAATTTATCATTTACTTCTATAGCTCTTACATGTGTATACTGTCAAATTAATTATAAGTGATTCATTTGTTTACACATAAAATATTTGTTTCTTGACTATGAATCAACTGAGAATCATGATTGTATATATTATATTGATAAGCCCAAATCCAATTATTATTTTCTACATTCAGGTGTTGTACCCAAACACAAGCAGAATTATAGAGAATTACGCCAGCACACTGAGTCCAATTAAGTTAGGGTCCTTTATAAGCCAGCACCAAGACAGAGGTTCATACCCCCCCCCAAATCTCTTAGCCCAGAGAAGCAGGGGAGCAGGGTTTTCTAAAAGTGAAGTGGTTACAGAAGCAAGACTTGCAAGATTAGAGTCTATAGAGAGGGGGTAAGTGGGCACAAAGGGCCTTTAAGGAGAGTAAGTGTTGCATCCAGACTGGGAGTTGTCAAGGTCTTGCAACTCTAAACTTATCTGTTTCTTCAGGGTGTACGTGCTCAGGGGCCTCTAACAACATGTGAGGGGAGGGGCAATGAGGGCTGCACAGTTTTAATCCATGTGCAAGATGGAGGCAGCCAGTACAAAATGGAATCAGTCAGGCTCCACATTTCCCAATGGTCTTTTCTCACAGTCAAACCCTTGACTCTTCTTACTGGAATACAGGATCATGTTTAGTATTTATGAGCATAAGTTTAACTGAAGCTATTTGGGTTTTTACAAAATTCTTTTACAAAAAAGAATGCAGAGTCCTATAAGCAAACCTGAAAGGACTAATGGACCGGCAAGGCTAGTTACTGGTTCCAAATAAGTTTTGGAACCAGGATTGTACCTGGTTCCAAATAAGTTTTGGAACCAGGATTGAAAATCTTCCCTTTCTTTCTTTCTTTCTTTTGTCCAAATTGTCTTGGATTTTCTGCAAAGTGTTTCTAAGACTCCTGACTTATTAGCATACAAGCAACATGCTTCTTCTACTGTGGCGCACAGTCCTTCTTGCTTGAGGAAGAAGAGGTGTAGGCCTTGCCGGTTTGGGAGTCCTAGTTCAGCCAGGGAATCTTCTTGGCTATGAAGTATGTCTATAGCCAACTAGAGATTCTCTAAATCCACATCAACCTGTTGAAGACATTTTGGCTAATTCCTGACTTTCTTTGACTAAGGCAGTGCTGCCTGCCGTGGCACCTCCTGCTGCAGAGTCTGAGCAGAACTGGGATCAAGATGGCTGCTTGCTTTTGGTGGTGGGGGTAAGGTCCAAGAGAGGAAAGTAAACTTTCTTCTTCAGCATCTGAGTACACATATATTTGAGGTAACATATGTATTATAGCACACACACCTGCTGGCTGAATTAGCTATGTTGTGATACATTTTGTTAAACCTATGGTACAAGTTAGCCAAGTTCCATTCGAAGCAAAATAAGCAACAGGAATCTATATTTTGAGTGTGATTATTTATAGCTTTCGAGGAAGATTTAGATAATTTGTAACCTGGGGTTTTGAGGTAGTCCACTTGGCCTGTCATGTCTCCCACAGTAAGGGGGTGGGCTTAAGTGGGAACAGTTCTTGTTAGCTGTCAGTGGTGGTGTTTGCCTACCTAACTCCCCATAGTATGGGGGTCTAGGCTGTAAGCATAGCCAGCAATTGGAAGCAAGACCAAGCTGTGTTACATTTAAAAGATGATGCTGGGCAGTGCCTGTGGCTCAAAGGAGTAGGGCACTGGCCCCATATACCGGAGGTGACTGGTTCAAACCCAGCCCCAGCCAAAAACTGAAAAAAAAAAAAAAAAAAAAAAAAAGATAATGCCTATTGCTAAGCATTCCCTTTAAGATGGGAAGCAAGAGAAACCCGAGCTGAAGCTGCCTGTAAGGCTTCAGGGTCTGAAGGTTTAGGTTAAAAGAGTTAAACATTGGATCTTTCAATCTGGCTAAAGGCCCCCTTGCTCTTAGGGACTTCCAAGGCAGAGTAATTGTCTTAAATGAATTTTAAATATCATTCCCCATGACCGGCAAGTTCTGAACTGGATTTTCCATGCCTGTCTGGTTTTCAAAATCTGCTCATTGGGTTTCTGCATTTGGATAGAGATGGGATTACAGGTTCCAGGTGCATTACAGGCACAGTGTCCAAGATGGATGTAGCTAGGATTAGAAGTTCTTTTAACAGTAATATACTCAGTGTTATTTAGGCCAAAGCTACTGATACGTAAATTTATTTTTAGCTGGGTATTTTCATATCCATGCATCATGCATGTTGCTTGGCCAGACATGATTGGATAGAAAACCCAACAAAGAACATTTTTAATGGCACTTTGGAATGGACTGAACAATTTACACAGGTGAGTGTGAAAGACTAGACCTGGGGTTCCTCTCCAGGACACATTTGCTATTTCTTTCCCTTTATGATCTGATAGTACAAAGTATGAAGGGGCAGCAGCAGAGGCAAAGGGAAAGAGGTTCATAACCACAGGGATACACAGGAATGAAATTAAGATTTTAACAGTCTTAGGTTGAGAGGGTCTTCTCCAAGGATTGCAGTCCAGGGGGCTCTGCAGTCTCCTTCACCTTCTTTACATGGGTGCAGTGGAACCATGTTGGCAGACTGCTGACCTTCACAGCAGTCAGAATGGTGAGGATGACAGTGAACAGGGCCTTTCCACCTGGGGGGGTGGGGGTGGGGGTCAGTCTTTCTTTCTGGAAGGACTTGATGTACACCTGGTCTCTGGCTGAAAGGCACTTTCAGGCTCCATGTCTACCCTCATGGGTTCCAGATATGTGCCTTGAACCTGGATGTGGAGGTCTTTCTGGATCTGAGAAAGGGACTGGAGACACTTTGAGAATGATTAATTGTTTTTCTTAGCTGAGGGTCCCACACATGGGGAAGCAAAGGAGGAGGTCTCCTGTACATGATTTTGTACGGTGTAAAACCTGCTCTATAGGGAATACACCATGCTCTAAGGGCTGCCAAGGGAAGGAATTTTATCCACCTTTTATAGGTCTCAGCAATAAGTTTGGTCAAGGTTTCTTTCAGGGTCCAGTTCATTCTTTCTACCTGCCCAAGCTCTAAGGCCAATAGGCATAGTGGAACTTTCACCATATCCCAAGGGCCTTACTAACAGCCTGGGTCAGAGAAGAAATAAAGGCTGGCCTGTTGTCAGAGCCAATCCAGAGAGGCAATCCATACCTAGAAATGATTTCACTGATAAGTTTCTTTGCCATAGTCAGGGCTCTTTCATTTTTGGTGGGGAAAACTTCAACCCACCCTGACAAAGTGTCTACCAATACTAGGAGACACTTGTAATCCTGGCTTGCAGGGTGTACCTCAGTGAAGTCAATTTTCCAGTTTTCACCTGGCATTTGTCCTCTAAGATGGATTCCCATTAGTGGTTTGGGGCCTGGTTTAGCATTTACTTTCTCACATGTCACACATTGGGCAGCAGTTGACTGAGTTATTTTGGTCAACCTCTTGAAACATATCTTGGCCATAGAAGTTCTTGCACCTTCTTTTCTCCTAGGTGGGTTGTGGAGTGCAGTTGTAGTAAATCTCTTCCTATGGACTCAAGCAAATACATTCGGCCATCTGGCAATTGCAGCCAACCATCATCAGTATCGTCTGCTTTCAGTTTCCTGGTGTGTTCTTTTTCTTCGTCAAAGTAGGTGCAGCATCAGACTGTCAGCGGGGAATTGGATGGCTTCTGGGAGAATGTCAAAGAGCTGCAATGGCTACAGAGCCACTTTTCTGGCGGTCTTGTCTGCCAGGCAGTTGCACATGCTCCAAGGGTATCAGACTTTTGGTGTTCTGGGCAATGCATAATAGCCACATTTTTTTTTTTTTTTTTAAAGAGACAGAGTCTCACTTTGTTACCCTCGGTAGAGTTGTGTGGCATCACAGCTCACAGCAACCTCTAGGTCTTGGGCTTAGGTGATTCTTTTGCCTCAGCCTCCCAAGTAGCTGGGACTACAGGTGCCCACCACAATGCCTGGCTACTTTTTGTTGCAGTTTGGCTGGGGCTGGGTTCGAACCCTCCACTCTTGGTATATGTAGCCAGCGCCCTACTCACTGAGCCACAGGCACTGCCCATAATAGCCACTTTCTTGGGAAACCAAAGGGCTTGCAGCAAGTTCAGGGTCTCTATATGGTTTTTGATTGCCTTTTCTGCCAAGGTGATGAACCCCCTCTCTTTGTATATTTAGCCATTAACATGCACAGTTCCAAAAGCATACTGGCTGTCAGTGTAATGTTAATTACATTGTCTCCACCATATCAGAGAGCTTGTGCAAATGCAATCAACTCGGCTCTTTGAGCCGAGGCACCAAGCAGGAGGTCTTGTGACCATATTATCTCATCTTGGATGGTCATGGCAGCCCCTGCTTTTGGGTGTCTTCATGGACGTAACTGCTTCCATCAGTATACACAGTAGCATCAGTGTTCAGGAACAGGGTGTCTTGAAAGTCTATTTGGCCTTTTTGGCAGAGATCCAGTACTTCTTCACAGTTGTGGACAGGTTCTTGTGGGTTGTCAGCAGCTATCAAGGTTGCTATCTGGGTAGGGTAGAACCTCAGGCGTGGTTGGTCTAGGAGCAGGCTCTGGTATTGGATGAGTCTGGTGTTTGACATCCACCAGCCACTGGCTCCCCAAAGAAAAGTTTCTACAGCATACAGGGCCATGAAAATCAGGTCTTGCCCTAGCATCAAGCCTCTCACACCAGCAGAGTTGTGGCTGGATGGCTCGCAGGCAGCCTGGCCATCCCAATGCTACTGGATCTAGTCTTTTTAGACAGGTAGACCACTGGCCGCCCCCATGGCCCAAGAGTTTGATTAGCACCCCTTTAGCTATTCCTTCTTCTTCATGGACAAATACCTGGAATGGTTTTGTGATGTCTGGCAGCTCTAATGCAGGGCCTGTGACAAGGGTTTGTCTTAAGTTTTTAAAAATCTCTGTCAGTCCAAATTAAAGGCCCATCACCGGCCATGGCAGCATACAAAGGCTTAGCAATTTCAGAAAAACCTTGGATCCACAATTGGCAGCACCCCACCACCCCCAAAACTCCCAGACCTGCCTTTTTGTGGTCAGAGTCAGCATCTGGAGAATTGCCTGTTTTCTCTGACTCGTCAGAGTGCATTGGCCTGTTGATAGCTGGTACTCAAGGTATGTCACTTCAGTCAGGCAGATCTGGATTTTCTTAGCAGATATCTGATATCCCAGTTCTTACAGATATTTCAGAAGGCCTCTCATAATTTTTAGGCAGTCTTCATAATTGGTAGTCGCTAACCAGATGTCATCTACATACTGTAAGAGAACACAATTTGTATACCTCATTTTGAACTCTTTCAGGTCTTTTCTTAGGGCTTCCCCAAATAGGGTAGGGGAGTTTTTGAACCCTTGTGGAAATCTGGTCCATGTAAGCTGACTAGTTGTTTCAGTTTTAGTATCTGTCCATTCAAAATCAAAAATTGGGTGGCTGGCCAGGGCCAGTGGGATGGAGAAGGCGGCATCTTTTAAATCAGATGGTGAACATCTGAAATTCTGGAGGCAGGAGACTGAAAATGGGATATGGGTTTGGAACAGTTGGGTGAATAGTCTCTACCCATTTGTCTGACCAGTAATCTGATGTCCTAAGGCTTTTTGACGCGAAGAAATGGTGTGTTCCAAACTGACTGGGAAGGGGTAATAATTCCTGCCTCCAGCAGATGCCACACATGTGGAACATGTGGAGCAATCCCAAGCCAGGACTGTTGGGTCACTGAGTACTGCTGAACTCGGATGGGTAAGGCACCAGCCAGGAGTTGGACCACAACTGGGAGGTGGGGAGTGGTTGGCTAGCCCTGAAGAGTTAGATTCAGCCCATATTTGGGGGATGTCTATTTGTAGCTGTTAGCAGGCTTGAGGCCGGCTTGTCTGCCTTTTCCTCAGAGGGAGCTGGGAGGAGATATTCTTCAGACAAAGGGGTAAATAGATGTAACTGGTAGACTGGAGGTTCCCTGGCTGGGGGAGGACTTGGGTCAAGGACTATTTCATTCTCTTGCAGGGAGAATGAGATAATCACTCGAAGCTTCTCAAGCAGTCTCTACACAAGAGGGGGTAAGGGCAATCTGGGATTACCAGGACTGTGTGGGTCACTTGTTTGTATCCTAAATCCACAGCTCAGTGTCGAATGACAGGGCACATCTGAGTTGCTCCTTGGATGAGGACTTTCTCCTCTGACAGAGTTCCTAGTGACTCCTGTAAGATAGATCTCTCCACCCCCATATCCACCAGGAATCTAATCAGGCTGCCCCCCCACTTTGGCTTGTACCATGGGCTCTTGGGGGCCTACGGGGAGAAAGCCCCAGGCTCGTCAGTCAGACTCATTCTCATTTCCTCTGGGCAAAGCCAGGATTTTCTGCGCGGGCTTTTGAGCAGCAGTGGCACACTCAGAGCACTCACTTTTCCAACGGCCCTTTTTCTTATAATAGGCACATTGATCTCTTTCTAAGTCTGGCCAGCTGTGCCTAGTAGTTTCTGAATTTCTTTCCTTTTCCTTTCTTGGTTGATTTCCCTGGGCCTCCACAGTGCATCCACAATGACTTTAGATTGCCTACAGGTGGCCTTTTCAGCTGCTGTTCTTTTTGGTTTTGGTTCTCAATATCTCTATTATCATAAACTTTCTGGGCAATCTCTAAGAGCTGAGTGATATTCATGCCAGCAAACCCTTCTAGTTTCTGGAGTTTCTTTTTGATATCTGAAGCCAGCTGATACACAAAAGCCAGATTTACTGCCCTCGTATTGTCAGGGGCCAAGGGCTCTAACTGGGTGTAGATTTGGAAGGACTCTCTGAGTCGTTCCATATATGCCCCAGAAGACTCCTCTGCGAGGATTACCTGTGCTACGTCAGTTGTTTAAGACAAATTCATGGATTTTCGGGCAGGTGAAAGATGTCCAATGCCTGGGATCCTGCTGTAATATTGGGGTTCCAGTTTGGCCACTCGGCTAGGAAAACACCATTGAATTCTCTCCTAACCTCCAGTTTGGTGGCAATGGAACAGCCAGGAAGATTCTCCACACCTCCATTCTGACCCTCTCCCGGTTCTTCAGTTGTCAGGAGAGTTAAAAGAAGTTGCTGATGGTCATCCTAAACAGGAACGTGAGTCTGAAGAATGGTCTCAACAAGGGAAGTGAGAACCTGGGGCTTCTCAGAAAAAGGTGGATTCTGAGTTTTCCAGTTGTACAGATCCGAAGTGGAAAAAGGCACATAAACAAGGAATGGGTGACCCCTCTTGTCACTTCCTCCCCAGGAGGTGCTTCCAGAGGGGGAAGATAGAGGCCACTCACTTGAGCTCCAGTCTGCCCAGACCGGAGCTGGCCAGAGGCAAGAGCTGAGGGGTTGGGGGGTGGGGTGCCGATGGGCCCTCCTCAGTGGATGAGACCATGAGGGGTTTGGGGGTGAAGGCTAGCCTGGGTTATAAGGGGGTGGCAAGGCATCTTCCTCAGAAGGGGTAAGCACCTGCTTATAAGCTGCCTGGCCTGTGGACTCAGGCAGGTGAGGAGAATGCCAGGTAAAAGTTCCCACAGTGCATGCATGGAGCCAGGGAGGGGGATTTCAGACCAAACTCAACCACTAATCTATATAGGGATATTGGTCTGGATGACCCGGCTTCCCTGTAACCACTTGGTGAACCACAGTCACTAAAGCCAGTAGATGGCCATCCTACATTAAAACTGGGCCACTCGACTTTACAGAAAATCCAAAGGTGGCTTTTGGAAAACCGGACTCCATAGCTGTCAGTAAAGCCAGCAGCAAAGTTCTTTCATATTGAAGAGGTTTCAGAGGCTTATTCTATTGAGTTCCCATGATTATGAACCCAACCAGTAAGGAAAGAAACTATATTTGGCCAGACAATAAGTATAACAGGTACACTTATAAGAACAATGACAAACAAATACACAAACAAGTTGAACATGCACATCTGAAGCTGAAAGGTGTCCCGTTGTTTCCAGGAACTTGGGACAGGCTACCCAGTGCCAGGCAGCCCTCAGAAGCCCCTACTTCTTCTTCTTGGAGCCCTGTTGTCTTCCCTATGGCATTAACCGGGTCCCCTGGGGTACTTATTGGCATTCCCACGTGGTTTTCCATGGAAAGGGTAGGTGGCAGTGCTTTGGCTTATCAGTCCCTGTGGCGGTTTGCCAGTATCTAAACTTAAAGAGAGCTTCTTTTCCCTGATCAGCCCAAGAATGGGAGTGGACTGCAACTTGGGATTTCACAGGGGCACTACCCTGGGCTATTACCTCACACAGGATCCCTTCCTTCTCTCCCTGGACCCATGCTGTGGTAGCAGGTCATCATACCGGATATGCACCCATTGTGGGAATTTGCTCTGCTAGGGATCCCAAACCCACATGTCTTCACATCACTGGATCTCTTGCAGGTATTTCCCAGCACCTGCCTGGATTGTGGCAACCACACAGGATGGTTAGACTCAAGAGGGGCAGCAGGATCCCTCAGGGATTGCCACTCCTAGGAGAAAGTGTACCACACCAAGGGAGCAATCCATAGAAAAAAGAAACCAAACACCAAGGGAGCAATCCATAGAAAAAAGAAACCAAAGTGTGTGTTTTTCCATGTCCCAGAACTTCTTAACTATGGACATGGAGTGGCTGCACATCTTCCAGCAGAGACAGATGTGCTGTGTTGGGCTCTATAGGGTAAGACTGCAGTTCTGCCCCAGCAGTCAAGCAGATCTGCTACTCATGAAGGACCCTGAAGAAGGAGACTTCTCTTCCCCCTTGCCCACCATTGCAGATACAGAAGGGGCTTCTGTGGGAGCTTGGTCAGGTAAACCTGTGGGCAACCTATTGAAGGAATTTTGAGGTGACTTCATCCCTCTGGGAGGTATGCTTTCCAGAGTCAAGTTTGTATGAGGAGCAGTCTTTCTCTCTACATCAGGTTCTCAGCCTTCCTAATGCCATGATGTATTTTCATTGTTACAACCCACAGGTAGAGAACCGCTACTCTACATGGAACAGAAACATTCTGCAGATGGACAGAGGTGCCTGTCTGATTTAAATATCCAGAACTTTGGGACAGGGACATGACAGGGAAGTAGATCATTTTCCTGCTGGCCTGGTAAAGAAATTGAGGTAACCTTCCCTCAGCCCCTTAGACATCAATGCATTTCACTGGGAGCTCCCCTAGCCACCTCTGTCAAGGCTGGAGTTTTTGCTCTTGAGTGGGGAATTGCGTAAGTTCATCTGCTTCAGGTGCAGCCGGTTCTTACCCATGGGTACCACCTATTGGCCAGAAGGCTGAACTGTCCAACCCAATAAAAAAAAAGTACTTAAGACTAGGGAATGAGATAAGTTTCATGAGACCTTTGTCATTGAAGCCCTGAAGGAGACAGCAAACCTGCTTGCAGACCCAGTACATTGGTACTACCCAAGCATTTGAAAAAGCCACATAAAGATTTCCCATAACCAGGGAACTCAGACAGATTATTTGTCACTGAAGCACCCAGAGCCAAATCTAGGTGGATCAGAAACTAAACATAAACACATCATTAGTCACAGTCTCAAAGGTGGGGGGTAGAGGTGGGGTGGGAAGATAAATAAACAATAAAATAAACAATAAATTCAAAAATAATAAGAAATTGGCTATCCAAATGAGATGGAACTGGAAAAATAATTCTGGTTGGTAACTTAAAAAAAGAGTTTATAGTATGCTCAATGGATCACACTAACTCTGCAGCAAAGGGATCCAAACAAAACTGAAATCTTCAAAATACCTGGTAAAGAATCTGAAATACTGATTATAAAGCTGCCCAAGGAGCTACAAAAGAAAACTGAAAAACAACCTAAAGAAATTTTAAAAATTCAGGATATGAATGAAAAATTTTCTGAAGTAAAAGAAGGAGGAAGGAAGGCAGGCTGGCTTTTGGAAATGAAGATGTATTTAAGTAATTACAAAATGCAATGGAAATGTTTGACAACAGACTAGACCAAGCAGAAGAAAGAATATTACAGCTTGAAGACAAGGCTTTCAAATTAACTCAATCAGACAAAAAATAAAGAAAACAGAATTAAAAGAAATGAACAAAGTGGACTGACTGAGATTAAAGATGGCGGCCGAGTAACAGCTTCCCTGCAACTGGGCACGCAGAGTCTGGGGACACAAGACTCCAGACATCTCTGGTCGATGGGATCTGCCTATGATCATCCCTTTGAGGATACAGGGAGCCAGCAAGGGACTTCTGGACCCCAGGAGGAGGACAAAAATAGTGGAAAACTGGCAAGTGGCTGCATGTGTTCCATCGACCTAATCACAATGGCAACCGTGAGTACAAGCAGCAGTAAGACTGCAACCCAGAAAGGCCTTACCTGTGAACTTTTTTGGTGTTCTAGGACTTGGTGCTCAGTTGAGCTGCCTTGGGGAGAGCTTGAGCAGGAGTGTGGAGAACTTTGGGCATTGTCTGGGGCTCCAGACTAAGCCACTGAGGTGGGTGCAGGAAGCCACTGTGTGAAAAAACTGCTCCGGCAAGCTCCGCCCTAAGGGTCCCAGAGCAAGGATTGGGCAGGACAAAGTAACCTAGTGACTGAGCAGCCTAAAGGCAGGGACAAAACTGCCTTACAGCCTTAATCCTTAGTGGCAGAGTGAGACGGTTTTGGCACACTGGAGCCTTGGGCTGTTGCCCTGGGTAGAGTGCCATGACGTCACAGCTCATAGCAACCTCAAACTCCTGGGCTTGGTGCCACCCAGACCTCCATAAGAGATGTGCAGCAAACCCCGACCAGTGACCCGCACCCACCAGGCCTCCACATTCCCTGACCAGGAACTGCGGGAGCCACAAAACCCTGCGTCCCCCCTCCTGGGTCCTCCCAGCCTCCACACTAGCTTGTTCATCTGGACAGGGACTCTGGTAGCTCCGTGCCCTCTGGAGCCCTCCCGGCCTCTACACAGAGCCCTTCTCTTGGCCAGAGACTGCTGGAGCCTTGGGTTCTCTGTGGCAAAGTCACTGGGTGCCAGGCACTCCCAGAACTGTGCGCACCACCCCCAGCCCTGTTGCTGAATCCAGGTGTGTCACACACCGGACCGGCCTCCACAACCAGAACTCCCTAGCTAGAGCAGCCCCAGAGAAACTACACAGGGTCACTCCCTACAAAGATCCACCAACAATAGAGTGATCCCGCTGGGGTCTAATCTTGGAGAGACACCTCCCCAACTCTGAGGACAGCCAGAGGCAACGGTGAAAAACAATCATGAGGCGAAATCAATAGAAAAACTCTGGCAATATGAATAATCACAGTAGATCAATTCCCCCAAGGATCAATGGGGCAGAAACAGCACAAGACCCCATGCACAAACAAATAGCTGAGATGTCAGAAATTGAATTCAGGATCTGGATAGCAAATAAGATCAAATTAGAATTCCAAAAGTTATCTCAAGAATTCAATGGACTCAAAGACCAAATGACCAAAGATTTTGACACATTGAGACAAGAAGTTGCATCCCTCAAAGATCTGAGAAACACAGTAGAATC
>CAUYPK010112636.1:0-53772 GCA_963574355.1 Loris lydekkerianus
CAACACAATAACTGTGAAATTGCCAGGAAGGCTATGTTAACCAGTGTGATATAAATGTGTCAACCGGTCTGTGAAACTAGTGTATGATGCCCCATGATCATACCAATGTACATAGCTATGATTTAATAAAAAAAAAAATAAATAAAAAATAAATAAAGGCCCTTTCTCAAATAACAACTCCAGTAAGAAATGTTATCACTGGGAAAATGTATCATTGGTCCCACGGATAAAGGGAACTCATCAGTACAAATTCTAGAACAATAAGCAGCTACTAATCATAATACAGTGTGGAGTTCTATTCATACATAGGCAACAAATGCTACGAGATCACAAGAAGATGAACGTCTGGGGCAGGGAGGTGAAGGTGGGAAGACAAGGTCAGGTGGGGAAAACTTCCTGGAAGAGATGATTCTCATTGGCCCTGTTTGAGATTGAGTCAACCAAATGAAAACAGCAAAGATGTGAATTCTGAGGAAAGGGAACAGCAGAAGGGAATGCCAAGCCCTGGTACATGCAGAGAACCACCATCGTTTTTACTCATTTCTTCCCTGGTGACAAAATGGCTTGACAATAAAGGCAGATCCAGAGAGAGCAGAAATCGAATGAATATTTTAAAACAAAGCAAATAAATAAATATGTATATCCATTTATTAAATACATATTTATATAGTGCATAAAATATGCCTTATGTAACAAAGGTATAAAATTATTTATATAAATGTATGCAAATCATATAAATATATAAATAAAATATATGGTATATTATGAAAGTGCCTGTAACCATGGAGAAAGAGAGAATGAGAAATAACTACCTTTAAAAAGAAAAGGAAAAATTGGAAAATTAAACAAGCCCGCCCGCCCACACCCACAGAGCCGGAAGCCTTAAGTTCAAGGAACATGTTCAGCTTCCTTTCTGCACTTTCATCCTGAATAGCTAAAGTTATGTCTGCTCCCCACCCCTCCAATCCTGCTCATCCGCTTTACATCAGTGAACTGATTTGTTATGCTAGAGGCTCTATTCTAGAAGTTCATGCCCCACTAAAATAAAATTTAGTTTCCTGTCCTGCGTGTCTTGGCTAACATAAGAGCAGGGAGGAGCGTGGTCCTCAGCCCTCATCAGAATACAAAGCTGCCCAGCTGCTCCGCCCCCTTCCACAGCCCCCAAAGCAAACCCACCTGCTGCTGTGTTGGGAGCATTTTTGAAATTATTTCTAATCCTGCCACCCTCTTCATGGTAACGCACCTGTTCATTCTTTCTTCTCTGTTGCTTTTTTTCCCTTTAATTCTGATGACCTTTTCCTTAAAAACTGTCTGCTATACATTTCTAAGTCTTCCTTATATTTCACACAGTCCGTTGCCTTTGTCAGTAAAGGGAGATGGGAACCCTGTGGATGAGACACACCCCTGGCGAGACTTTGTCTGCATCATTCCATCTCTGTGGGCCTCGGTTGCCCAGTCCAAGGGATGAGCTGTTCAAACTGTGCAGAGCATTTGAACTCTCAAGTCGATTTCAGCTATAAAACTCTCAGACCTCCACTACATTTACCTGGCCACTCAGCTTTTTACTTGAAACCATTTGGAGTTCCAATCCCCCCTACCCAATTTTATTTCTCTTTCCTGTTCCCCCCAATCCCAGATATTTGAGACTCTTTGTATATTCATTAGGGTAATGCTATCTTTTCCTTACAGTAACTTCCCAATTTCAATCAAATTTATGCATACAAGAGTCCACTGCTAATATTCCCGGTCAGTGAGTGATTCAGGGACAAAAGCCCCTGTGTTTTATAGCTATTATACCACCTCTTGGGCCATAAAGTTCTCAGCATTCAGCTTTCAGAAGGGGATAGAAGTGGAAGTATAGAGTATTCACACTCACTTTTTTACCACCTGTACTTGGAAATGACGTTGTGTCATTTCTGTTCAGATTCCATTAATGAGAGATGATCGCAAAGCCCTACCTGGATACAAAAGGGGCTGGGGACAATGCTGCTGGCTCAGCAGCCATTCTCAGTTCTAGGTGGATTAAAGTGGAAAGGGCAGCTGGGTTTGGAGGACAGTCGGCCTTCTCTGCCATAGCTCCTTTCCCTCTGTCCAATCAGCCCCCCAATTCCATGCAATGTACATTTGCACACCTGCTAACATATATTTTAGAGGTCTAGTCAGAAGGCAAGTTAGTCTTTATCTCTTCCTATGTCATAACAGACATTTCAATACATGGTTTACTTTCTTAAGGGGCAATTTATTTTAAGCCAGGCCTGTCACCATGTGTGATCACTACATCTGCCCTGTAGACCTGAGTCTCACATGTAAGTAAAGTACAATCGAATGAGCTTAGAGAACTTGTTGACTTTCTAGATATGTCTGCATGGCAATTAAGCATGCCCAGATTCCCAAAACTTCCCAAAAGAGTTACATTCACCACATTTATTGAGGACTATGCTGTGATTTACAAGTTATCTTTGTACAGGAGCCCACAGAGTAGCTTTAGTGATGTTTGTTTTATCATCAAGAAAGTGGAAGTTCAGAGAGGTTAAGTAACTTTTTGAGAAACACACAGGAAAAGGAAGATTGATGTTCCTAACACTTCCATTGAACTCTGCTGATGCTTCCTTAAGGATTCTATTTGGAGAGTGACTGTGAAGTAGCATGATTACTTTTTAGTCCAATGAACAACTTATATAACCAATAGAGTTGAAAATTACTATGACCCCTTCAGTATATTCATCTGAGAAGGCTATAAGCTTATGTCAAGAATCAGAAAACCTGATAACTCAGCACCTGGGGATAGCAGAATGAGCAGTGGAATGAAATTAGGGCCCTGGTTTCTGCCTGTGTTCTTGGTTGCACAATAGTGACTTAGACAGATGATTTTCCATGTTTAGTTGCACACGAATCACCTGGAGCTCTGGTTAAAGTGGGTTCCAACACAGCAGGTCTGGCATGGGGGCTGGAGATTCTGCATGACTAACAATTTCCCAGGAGAGAATAAACACACTCTGAGGAAAGAGGACTTAATTCTGAATATTTTATTCAGCAAACATATAATAAGGCTGACCACGTAGTGAGTAGGTGGGTTACAGAGGTGACTTTCTTCCCGTTCTTCAGCTAATGGATGGAGCAAGCTTAGCCACATGGGACTGTGCAATAATATTAAGTGCCATGACAGAGAAGGGTACAGGCAAGGTAAAAGGCTAGAGCTGGGGGTAACTAGCTATGCTTGGGGAAGTCTCCATAAAAGTAGAGTCTTAATGCATGAGTGGGATCTTGAATGACGAATCCTATTTTAATGGGTAGTGAAAAGAAAACAAACAAAATCCATGCCATGGGGCAGGTGTATCATGTACAAAGAAGCAGGTGCATAAAGTATGGGGGCTCAGAAGACCTCAAGAAATTTGATGATACTGGACACAGCACCCCTGGAGTTTCTATGATGTTAGTTCTCAGGGAATCCATTTCTTCTCTCAATAGTCTGCAAGCTCCATGAAGTGACAGTACTGTCCACTCACCACTGTTTCTACAGTGCCTGGTGCACAGTAGCCATTTAATTACTAAGCTAATGAACGGATGCGTAAGTGAATGAACCATTCTTGCCCTGGGCAGAGGGGTGTACAGAGCTACAAAGGGAGTAGATGGGGCTAAATTTACTAAAGGCCCTTCCCCTTCCCTCCTGCCATGGCAATGACTTTTATTTCATAAGTAGCATAGCTTAGCAATGGTATGGATTCCACAGTCAGGCTGCCCATTATGACTATGAGATGTTACTCAGGTCTCCGTTCCCTTATCTATAACATGGAGATGATCATAATAGGTCCTACTGCGTACCTTGTGCAGAATAAATGAATGAGTGCATGTAGAGCTCTCAGAGCCATACCAGGTCCACAGTTAATGCTCCGTACATATTGCTGCTGTTGGCAGTTTAGGCCATGTCAACAGATAGGAATACATTCAGCTGCAAGTAATAAATAATCCAATTAATGGCCACATTTTTTTCCAACCTGTTACCTCTCTCCTTCCTTCCTTTCTCAAACATAATTATTCAACGGTAGTATAATTTTGGAAAATAATTTTTAACAAAAGCTAACACACATAAGGAGTATTTACTCTGACAGGTACTATGCTAAACACTTGCAAGCCACCGATGGGGCAAGTATGACAATTACCTTCCGTGTCCAGAGCAAAGGCTTAGAGAAGTACAGAAGTAGCCCAAGGTCATAAAATTCACAAGCAGTGAGCTGGGATTTGAACCCAGATCTTTCTAGATCCGAATCCATGCACATAGCCACAGGCTATGCCACCACAAAGTTGTAGAGGACAGTAGCAACATAATGCTTCTACCGGAGGAAGCTTCACACATTGAAAATCTAATGACATGATGTCCCTGCTTAACCCCCTTTCCATCACTTTCAGGACAAAGTCTACTTTCTCCCTCCTAGCTTACCAGCTGCTTCTTCATCAGTCCTCTGGCCTCACCTCTGACCTCTCCATGCTTGATATTCTCTTTCCAACCTCTTTTGCTCTGTCCTTGAATACCTGCAGAAACTTCTCACATTTCTACCAAACCCTAGAATGTACTGCTCCCTGTGCTCAGAGCATCCATCCTCCTACTGATTATGTTCTATGAGTCCTTCAAGACTCAGCTGAAGCTTTGCCCCACTAGGGAACTGCTGATACCCTGCTGACTGGTCACCCCTAATATCTGCTTCGATCGCAGAAGTTGTCACCCTGCACTGTTCCTGTTTTTTAACTTGTCTCCCAGCTCCATTCCCCAGACTCTGCATCTCTGGGTCTTATTTATGATTTAATCCAACTTTTTAACATGATGCCTAGCTGAACATAGAGTTGATACATAAATATTTGATGCAAGAATGAGGCATTAACTAATTAACTAAAGCAATAAATTTTAACCCAAGGAGTAAGTGTTCCTAATGAGTCCATAAATGGACTTTGGAGAAAGTAAAAATACCTGGAAATTAGGTGCAAATTTTTGAATACATACGTACTTTTTAGGAGAAAGAATCCTTAGTCTATACCAGATTCTTAAAGGAATCTGTCACACAGACAAAGAACCAGTGCATGCAGATAGTGACCAATTTACATCAATACATAATTCCACAACATCTTCTGGACAATTACCTATTTAATTAAAACTTTGAAAGTTTTTTTTTTTTATTTTGTAAGACTCAACATTATTTTGTGCAACATTAGGAGAAAAGGCAAAGAGTTTGACATGCTGTTATCACATGGGAAGACACATCCCAGTTTCAGAGAAAATGCAATTGAAATGATGAAATATGATATTTTGTTTGGGGTCTCATGCTTCCTTTCAGAAACCCCTGAGATGATGAGGTAAGGTAGGTAGAGCAGTGCCTGTCAGAGCAGTGCAGCCAAGTGGACAATCCCAGCTCTGCTGTGTGCCCCAGGGCCGTGTTGGGAAACTCTCCTTGCCCCTCTGGGCCTCAGACTCCTCATTGCACTTCACAACAAATTGATCCATGCATAGCAACAGATGCTCTTTTGAGTTGTTTCTATTGCCCACAGTCCCTGGCTCTACACAGGAAAAAGGGCTTCCCGTTGTCCCCTTGCCCTTCCTGAACTCTGGGTGGGCGCTCTGAGATACTTGTGAAATACCAAGACATTCCTCCTGAATCCCATGGCGGGGAGAGCTAAAATCTCAGACCATAGAGACAGTTGGTTTATTTGTATGGTGTTGATGTGTCTGTCAGGATGGATTAAAATATTAACACGCTTTCTCCACCCCATTCCCCCTTCCCTGTATTTAGTATTCTTTTTGCAGATGTTAAAGGATTTACCAACCTCTCCACAACTTTGTCCGCTCAGGAGCTGGTCAGGATGCTCAACGAGCTCTTTGCCAGATTTGATCGACTGGCCCATGTGAGTTGAATTTAATTCCATCCTAGTCTTTGGCAGGAGTGAGGGACTGCGTGTGGAATTAGGGGAGAGAAGGAATCAGCCTTCATTCCCAATGCTATTTCCATTCTGCATCTCGGCCCCAGGCATGGACCCCAGCCCTCTCACATTCTGGAGACTGACATTAGTTATTTACAGGTCTCAGTTTGGAGGTTTGTCAGATTAATTTTCTCAATTGAGAGACAGCTGGTTGAGTGACAATCAAACCCAAGTCCTTTTATCTGCTTTCCATGCCCCCGTCATTACTGCCCCCTGCACGTGGCCAGGTGCCATCCAGCTGCAGCTTCAGTGCTCGCACATGAAGTGGTGGCTGCCTGCTGTTTCCTAGCCAGCCCCAGCCATCTGGAATGAATTAGCCTGTTCGAGAAAACCAGTCATCGGCTAGACCATGCCACCACTATTTTGTTTGACCTAACTTAAGAGCTTTGTTTTTAGCCAACAAGACAGTACCTTCATTTTTCAGCTGGCTTGGTCAGAGCTAAACTAGAAAGCAGATTAAAAGAGATGGACATTTGCTATCAAAACATAGATTCATATCCTAAAGTCACTCAAGTTGCAAAGGCATATCATTATCACAAGGGATTTCAGGGTGGGCTTTGGGTTCAAATAAGCCTGACTTAATTTCCTGCTTTATAAAATATCTGAGTGCCAAAGTCACAAGGCTGTGGTGAGAATTAAATGAGATCATTTCAAGTGGGAGTTCATTTTTAAAGTATTGAAATGTCCTCTTTTAAGGCTGTCTCACTCCATGGGAGATCCACTAATACCTGCCTTCAAGGCAATGGTTCTCAACCTTCCTAGTGCCATGGCCCTTTCATACAGCTCCTGTGGGTCGTGACCCACAGGTTGAGAACCTCTACTCTAAGGTGCTGTATATGGTGCTCTCTGTTAGGAATACATAAATGATGAAAATGCACTTTCCTTTCCTAGAGTCAATCTAGTCAGGGATACATTAACGCACAATGTGCTATGATGAAGGCAAATCGGGGGGCTCTGGGAATGCAGAGACGACAAATAACCCTTGGATCATAGAAGACTTCCCGGGAAACTGACTCTTACCCTGAGTCTTGAAACTGAGATGAACAGGGTGGCACCCGTGGCTCAGTGAGTAGGGTGCCGGCCCCATATACCGAGGGTGACAAGTTCAAACATGGCCCTGGCCAAACTGCAACAACAACAAAAAAACAAATAAATAAACTTATTTAAAAAAATAAAAACTAACCAAAAAAAAATGAGATAAACAAATTCAATTGTTTGTCTCATTTTAGTATACCACTCAGCAATATAGAGCTGATAAATGAAACTTCAATAAATCTCAAATGCAATATGCTAAGTGAAAGAAGCCAGATACAAAAGGCCAGGTAGTTTTTACTCCATTTACAAGACCTCCTATAAAAGATATAAGTGGTCGCCAGGAGTGCTGGGAAGGGAGTGAGTGGCTGGATAGACAAGGGGTGGGGTGATTCAGGGGATGGCGTAGTTGCTTTATATCTTGATTATGGTGATTTCATGACTGTATACACTGGCAAAGGATGAATTTTATTGTGCATAATTATACACCAATTATCAAAGTGAAAAAACCAGGGAAGGATATTTTATACAGAGGAAAGAACAAGAATAAAGATTTTACTCTGTGTATGTGGATAAGCCAGAAGAGCTCGCTGGAGAGGAAAATGGATGATATGAAGTGGTGGCGATGGGACAGAAACATAAGCAGGGACCTGACAAGGAACCTGATTATAAACTATAGCTCTTGGGCAGCTCTCAAATGGGAGGCCAACGTGGTGAAGGAGGAGGTGGGAACGAGGTCTCCTAGCAGGAGAGTTGGGTTTACCTGGGGGACTAGGTAGTGTAGGACACGTTTACCACCATTCCTTTTTACCATTGCTTCAGGACTGGTTGATGTTAGTTACACAAAGTTATTCCATTTCCTGCTATGGTTCTGAATATTTTTGCTCAAAGATGCCAAGATGAACAAAACACAGGCCTCCAGGGAGAAGTAGTAGTTACGATCAAGGTCAATTCTGGTGTCACAAAACTCCATTGATCCAGAGAATGGGTAATGAAGTAGAATTTAACCTAAGTTATTCAACCAACATTATCTGAGTACTTACTATGTGCCAGGCACCATGGAACACTCTGGAAAGGCAAAGCCAGTCCCTGTCCTTTGGAACGTTGCAGTCCGGCAAGGAAGAATAAGGATTCCCTAATGATTGCAGCAGTAATAGATACAATAGTCCTGCTAGACAGAAGAAGGAGCTGGGAGGTGATCTGGCAGCATCCAGAGAAGAAGCCACAGGCAGGCTGAGAAAAAGAAGCTTTCTGGGCATCAGATTGGAAAAACAAAAGTGCCCTCTAGGCTGAACTGTGGTGCAAAGGCAGGGACATGTGAAAGTGCACTGCCTGTTTGGAGAGCTGTAAGAAATTCAAAATTGTCAGACCACGAAGGGCATGGGAGACTGGAGTGAGAAATGAGCTTGACGAGGAAGAAAGAAGCAAATCTTGGAGGACATAGTGCAACATTTTAAGGGATGTGGCTTTCAGCTGCACAAGTCCCAGTGGGTGCAGGAAATCACAATCTGCCATCGGGGTAGGGAGGGGTTCAGTTTTATTTTAATTTTTTCCCATAAGATTTTAAACAAAACAAAATGAATAAGTTAAGCGCAGATCTAAGACAGAGGAAACGTATTATTGATTTTGATGAGAATATCGAATATTCATAAACTGCCGAGAGGATGCTATGCAATGTGCAGAATGCCTTCCACGGATTGCCTTATTTAGTTCTCACAATACACCTACAAGGAAAGGTCTTTATTGTTACCATTTTAAAGAATCAGTGACTGAGGCTCAAGGAAGGAAAATAATCTACCCAGAACCATCAGCACCTCGATGATTCAGAGCCGGGTGCAGCAAGCCAGCAGCTTACGCTCAGCCCCTCGCTGGCCTCAGGCATTTTAGGAGCTAAAGCATAAGTCATCGGAGAGGGAGAGGTGCTGCTACTCACAGAACAGCTGGAAGGGTGACAGTCAAGTGTGGCCTCAACGTGAGTGTGCCTTGGTCAGATCACCTCTCTGAGTCTCCATTTCCCATCAGAATTGAAATGAAAGATAAATTCGTGTGAAGTGTCTCAGCACAGCGGCTGGCTCCAAATTCATACTCACTACGTTAGTTCTCAGTAATCCCCTTCGCACAGTTATTCCATTTCCTGCCACCTCGGGGGCATCAGCACCTACGACTATAGAGGACTCTCCTTGGAAAAGTCTGAGAAACTGCCAGTAAAAACAATTCTACTCACCTTGGCCTGAGAAACCCTGCTCTAACTGTTTCAGCCCCAACCTTAGATAAGTCTCACCACCTGGCTTGTAGGCTCTGCTTTGTATAAAAGATTAGACTTGTACTTTTATGATGCCTTTCAGCACCAAAGTTCTGCAGCTATAGAACCCTCTAGTTGCCCCTGTCTGGATACTTGGTTATAGATTTCATTACATTGAAGATCACAGAGGACCAATCTCACATGTAAGTGGCATACACTGTACCCATTTAGTCACTGTGTTATTAAAATGCAAGGTTAACTTCAAAGTCTTCTGTTAAAGTTCTTCTCAGTTTGGCTGAATTCCTTAGTGCCCTTGTGATTCAAGCTGTTCAGTGCAGAAGATTTTTCATTCTGAGGACCAGGCAGAGACCAGCACATTGTGTGTCTGTGAGAAGAGGCTATCAAGGGGACTTGAACCTTATCTGCAGTTTCATTTTTACCAGGGTAGCACATCCATGTAATACTGGTGTGATTACAATTAGATTAAATACTTTAAAATTTGTTAGGATTTTTAACACAGCTACTTTTAAAAGTACATTAATGACATAATGTTTTTGTTTTGAAAGTCTGTTTTTATTCATTTTTTATTGATTTTTTTCGGGGTCATTAAGATAATACTTGTTCATTATATAAAATTCAAACATCCAAGACGTAGATAACACAGAAAGTAAATATTCCTGTAATTCAACTCTCATCTTTAGTATTTTGGTGCATAGATCTCCTAATTTGTCTATTATCTATATTTGTGGTTTCATAAACTCTCTGGATTTTTTCTGAGATTTTTATAATATGAAAGCCATCAAGATGAGAGGAAAAGGATTAAGACTCAGCAAAATTTGCAAAAAGCCCCTCACTCTGCTTTATTTTTCTTTTTAAATATCTTTTTTTCCCAAAGAAGCTTGGCTTCCTTAATATGTATTTTTTAAGACAGTTTCTGATAGAAGTTATCAGTTAAATCATCTGACAGCTCAAAGGATTTGATCAGAAAAAAAGGTCTACAAATTGACAGATCTTCAGAGCTAAGAATCCAGGCCTTTTATATATATACACACACATACCTATAAATATAGAGATATTTATGTATCTCTATGTCTATTATAGATAAAAAGTGCAACATATAATGTACATCATACACATTTTATTTTTATATAAAAAATATGCTCTGTATGTATCCACACACATATACATACCATTTATTCGGGGCCTATAGATTGTCAAAGAGGCTACCAACTTCACCTTTTGTTTACAAAAGAAACGAACCCTGGATATGAACATTATCGCATCATTGCTCAGTGCCTGCCCCAGAAAGGTAATAAACCATCTTACACAATCTCCTACCAAAACATGCATTTGTCAGATCTGCCATTCTGAGCTTTGCCATAATTCCTATAGTTTTGTAGAAAACGAGCACAGAGGCCCACAGTCACACAGACATGGTTCGAATTCCTGGTGGGCCAGCCTCTTACTTGCCGTGTGGTCCTCCCCCCCACCTCATCCCCCTTAAGCCTGCACAGGACGCAGGAAGGGAAGAGAACTGAGCAAGATGAATGTAACATGCTAACACAGAGTGTGGCACACAGCACCTGCTCAGTAAGGATTAGCTCCTTTCCCACTTAGATTTTTCCAGCACCCTTTCGCCTCTATCTTCATGAAAAGATCACAGATTGGGAATTAGTAGGACATTCAGTCCAGATTGTGACTTTTTTTCATGTTTCTCATACTGAAGTTTTCATATCTATAAACCAGATGCGACTTCTGCTTGCCCTGCCATGTTCAGAGTATTAGAAGGCTCAAGAAGAAAAGATAAGGAGCAGGATGAACCCTGAAAAGGTTACTTCCAAACATCAGTTGTCATTGTGATGCCCAGGCTTACTCTGTTACGTATTAAGGACAAGATGGGATTATTCTGGTACTTGTCACATATGGAAAATTGAAGCCCACACACAGTGGCCCCAGTGTCTTTTCCAAGATCTCACAGATAATACATGTGACTGGACAGTAGTTTGATTCTGAGACCAAAGTATTTCTATTCTACCTCCTTCCCTTAGCCCTCCCATAGCCAACAGGCAGGCAGATCCGTGCACCTGCATGTGACAGGACCAGCCCCCTATTAACCTGAGTCACTCACACCAAGTTCTGCCCCCAAAACTTGCAGATAAAATCACCAACCTTGCCTTCCTGCCATTTGCAGATAAAACCATCTACCATTTGCAGATGAAATCACCAACCTTGCCTTCCTGCCTCAGTGTTCCAATCTTCAAAATCAGAATAAGGGATTAGAACACTGGTTCTCAAATTCTCCTTCATAGACAAAAATTGGAAAATCTTAACTTACAGGATTGAGACTGAAAAACAAGGGTGGTAATAAGGCAGTGAGTTTTTGCAATGTTAGATTTATAATATTTAAGTCAAGATTATTCCTTCATTCTGAGAATACATCTTTCCACTTTTTCGGTGTTAAAAATACCCTTATTTTTCTAAGTGATGAGGATAGCAGATAATATTTGGGTTGCACTTTTTGGTGTTTGTTGATGAATTTTTCATACTTCTTTGGCAAAAGAAAAAAAAATTATAGCCTACAACAGATCCCCAGACCCTCTGATTTTTTTTATTATAACAGTTACATAGACTCCACAAATCTTGGCACTGCTAGGACCAATGAACAAGGTACTTTCTAAGTTTGATTCTGACCAAGATACTCCAGAGGTCTTAGAAGAAACAACTGAAGGCAGACATCATCGTCCACTCTCTTGCAAAATTAGCTGCATTGAAGATAGGAATCCAAGCTTCTAAAAATAATCCTGGGGTAGCTATGCATGTTGTCAGAGTTCTAAAGATTGCATCTGTGCCCATTTGGGGAGGTTGGCACGGCCCTGGAAATCTGATCCAGATGGAGAAGCACCAGAGCTGGCTCTGATTCTCTTTTCCCTGTCTGATATTTGATTTTTATTGGGAAGATGATTTCATTCATTTGTTACCTCAAACATAATGGCCCAACTCCCAGGGAGATTGGGAAACCAGCACAGTGCTTGAGAGCTTGGCACTACAAGGGCATCAACTGTGCTGCTGGTCTCTCAGAGGGCTCTTCACTGTCAGATACTCCCCTCTCCAGCTCCAGGACCCTGTTTTCCCCAAGGAGAAGCCCACATCCACACACCCATAGAGCCATAAACCCCCAGGACTTCTGATCTAGAAGGCATCTCACAGATCATTCAATCCCAACAATCCATACAAGGAAACCAAGAGGAAAAGTCTCCTGTCTGTGATCAGAAATATACATATTACAAGAAATGTTGTGATAAATCCTGTCCATGTCATTGTCACAGACAAGCAACCTTCTTTATTTTTTTTCTTTTGAGAAACAACATTCTTTAATGCCCCACCTGCCAGTTGTACTAAGCCTTCACATACATCATCTCAATGTTCACAATCACACAATGAGGCAGGTCCTTTTATTATCTCCACTTTACAGACAAGGGTGCTGAAGTTTGGAGGATAAGTAATTTACCCAGATATTCACAGCAAAGATCGGGGAGGGGGTGTTGTCTCGGATTTCATCCTGTGCAGTATGACTCCCAAGCCAGCACTCTTGCTAGACAGCCTTAAGTTTTTGTTCCTCTAAAACCTGCAACATCTAGCTGCCCCCTGTCCAACGTAAGAGCACGCTCTATTTCCTAGATGCTTCTTTCTCTTTGAATTTTGTGAAAATTGTGTCCTTGAGATTTGGAATCCCCCAAGCTAATCACTGTCCTACTTCTCACCTATGACATGAAGATAAAGATTGTACCTCACAGGTTGTTGTAAGGACGAACTCTGTCTCACATTACACCTAGTGCATGAGGGGGGTTACTAATACTGATTTTTGTGTCAGGGAAAATGCTTGCCTTATTATAGATGCCCAACTGATGTTTCTGTTTTTTTCAATGAATAAGCATATGAATTGATAAATGAATGAAGGAATGTGTAGACATAGTCCCTCTTCTTAAGGTGCCAATATCTTAGCTGGAAACAACTTTAAATACTTGAAATAATAGGCGTCCCTAGGTGGTTTATGTTTGCAATTGCTTATTGTTGAGCTAAAGACTGCTAAAAGCTGTTATTACATAGAAATATTCTAAGAAAAAAAGACTGGCAGGAGTTGGATTCCTAGCAGAACACTTTGGATACTCTTTGCCAGACCTGTCCAAGTGATAGGTACAGGTTATGGAGCCAGTACATGGCAGCTCAAATGTTGATTTTTTTCCCCATGATTCCCCTCCACCTCTGGGTCCTCCAAACCCCCATTTTGGGTGCACCCCTGATTTCTTGCAAAGAAAATGAAAGTGAATTTTAAAGGTAGGTGCTCCTGGCCCCAAGGTGCAGACCAGCTGGCACTGCTCACTTATTTTCTAAGCCTTTCTGAAGAACTTCTGTTGACACAGCCCTTTCCCTCCCACTCTCTTCCTTCCAGGAACATCATTGCCTTCGTATTAAAATCCTGGGGGACTGCTACTACTGTGTTTCTGGACTCCCTGAACCCCGCCAGGATCATGCCCACTGCTGTGTCGAAATGGGCCTCAGCATGATCAAAACCATCAGGTAATCTGTGATCTCCGCGACACCACCTTCCTCACCACATGTGTGATGAGGAAAACACACGGTTCCATCTACTCTTTGTGATTAATCGTGCGCATTAGGAAAGGCAGAGCCCTTTGACTTACTTCACAAAAACTCCCTGCCCCTTCGTTCTCCCGTGTAAATCAATGCACCTGTTACCTTCCTCGTTTCCCTGTACTTCACCTTTAATTATTTGTGCCACAAGTTGTTATTGTAAATGTCCTTGTGAAACCGCAGCAAGGAACAGAATGAGCATAGTCCTTGTCTTCGGTGAGGTTAGGATGCAGAGGGAGAGACGAACACAGACAATTTCAGTGCGGTACAAGGAGCTTTGTGATAAGTCAAATTCAGGTGCTTGGGGGAATAGAGGAAGAACAGTTCATTAAACTTGGGATGTTGGAGAAGCCTTTCCAGAATGGAGATGGATAAGCTATCTCCAAAAGGCGGGTAGACATCAACAGGATCCTAGCAGTAAAGAGAAGAGCTTACCAAACGTGCAGAGATCAGATGTGCGTGCTGCAGTGGCAGCTGGTGCGGGCTGGGGAGGAAGGGTGGTGACAGATGGATGGTAGCAGCCAGAGCACAGAGGACCTTCTCAGCTAGGTTACAGGGCTGCATTTTATCCTAAAGGCAAGAGGAAAGCATTAAAGGGCTGTCACCAGGGTTGGCTTCATGGGTATGTGGCAAGTGCTTTGACTTTTCTCAGCATATCTGACAAATGGAGGTTTGGTCAAGGGAGGAGGAGTTACTGGTACTGAGGACTCTGGAACCAGACCACATTTGCCTTTAAAGTAAGAGCTCAGTGTTGCCAGAACTCCCCTTGGGGTCCCAAATTAGTTGCAGAGTCAAAGTATCACATCCTCACACAACCACAACCAAGGCAGTGACAAGAAAATGCACAAACTGAATTCCCTCATATTCAGAGAGTGCCAAAAAAAAAGTACATACAATTTAAGAAAGGAAAAAACTATTAAAATTATAATACTAAATAGATACCAATAACAGAAGTTAAACATGACTTGAGTACTACAAATTTAATATAGTTTTTTTATTTCTTAAAATATGTATGCTACATACATTTTGGGCACCTTCTGTGCATATAAATATGTGTGTGCGTGTGTGTGTGTGTGTGTATTACTATATACATTACTCTCTCTCTATATATATATATATGTGCTGCCCTCAAAATATCAGACTTAACTAATCTAGGCTAGAGCATGGGCTTTTAAAAGCTCCTCCCATGTGCTGAATATACAGCTGGTCTTGAAAAATCACTGCATTTAGAGCAAGTTCTTTAAGGTGGGGTGCAAACAGAGAAAAATCATTGTAACAGAAACTTTCTGAAAATGTAGCTCCACATCTTTTTTTCATTTCAAAGTCCCACTTGGATCACAGTAAAAGATATTTTCATAGACAACCCCATTTTCCCAAAGGAAACTGACTAGGGCAAATCATATCCTCCCAGAAGTTAATATGAAAATCCCTTGATGAAAACCATATTTTGTTGAAAGAATGCTTTGATAAGAAGCTGGCGATGGGAGTACAGCCCCCCAAAATGGAAGATAAGCAAGAAAGATGGTCACTCAACAGTCTTTGCAAACAGAAAGCTGTGCCTTCTGCAGGAGTGCCTTCAGTGAGGCGGGTGTGCAGTTGGTGGGGCACATTGTCTTGCAGCAAAGGAGCAGCAAAAGCCCTTCAGGGAGGGCACAGCAGGAGGAAAAAACACTTAGAGACCTTCTCTCTCCCTTTAGGCCATATCTAATATAATTCTAAATATTATCTAGCCAAGAATCCCTTTCCTACATTAGGGCACTGCCCTGGCTCTGCACTGGTGATGTAGCTAGGTCCAAGAGAATTTTTCCTGCATCCAAGCCTCTGTAAAACTGCCAGATTACCATTACCATTACCATTACCATTACCAGTAATAACCAACAAGGCTAGGAGTCCTTCATATCCTTAGAGTATCTTTCCATCTATAAAAATTATGTGCTCATAATGACAGCAGCCTATGGAGAGGCATGTGGAGGCCTTTATCATACATATATTTTTTGAAACAGAGTCTTACTTTGTCACTCTTGGTACAGTGCTCTGGTGTCATACCTCAAATTCTTGGGCTTACATGATTCTCTTGCCTCAGCCTCCCAAGTAGCTGGGACTACAGGCCCCACCACAACACCTCAGTATTTTTTTAGAGACTGAGTCTCACTCTTACTCAGGCTAGTCTTGAATTCCTGAGCTCAAGAGATCCTCCTGCCTCAGCCTTCCAGAGTGCGGGGATTAAAGGCATGAGCCACCATGCCCAGCTTATCATATCTTAAGAAAAATATTCATGGCTTGGCACCTATAGCTCATCAGCTAGGGCACTGGCCACATATACCACGGGGCTGGCGGGTTCAAACCCAGGCCCAGGCCTTCCAAACAATAATGACAACAACAGCAACAACAAAATAGCCAGGCATTGTGGCAGGCACCTGTAGCCCCAGCTACTTGGGAGGCTGAGGCAAGAGAAACCCTTAACCCCAACAATTTGAGGTTGCTGTGAGCTGTGACACCACAGCACTCTACCAAGGGTGACATAGTGAGACTCTGTCTCAAAAGAAAAGAAAGGAAAATATATTAAATTGAAACATCTTTTTATCCCAAATTCTTATCCCATGTTCTCATGGAAAGGAAAAATATTTGAAAGCAATTTCACAATTCTCATACCCCATTTAACAGAATTCTCTGAAAGTCTCCTATAACTCCAAAAAGATAGGAGATGACAGGGTGAAATGAAAACGTATGGTACTTTCCTATGAGGTGTCTCATGGAAGCCAGACCCTTCCTCATCCCTAATCTCAAGTAGGTAGATAGGTAAATAGACTGCTAATGTCTGTGCTGTTTCCCTGTCCTCTGTAGAAATGTAAAAGTTGTCTCCTTTTGGGACTATGAAGAGAGGAGCCAGAGCTCCCCTTTGGTAAATGGAAAAAGCCGCAGATGCTTCCTGACTGTTAATGTGGCCACTTGGGAGTTTTGTCCTGGAAACTAGAATAAATTGTAATACTGTTTTGACTGGTATCAAGGAGGGGAAGTACTGTATCTGGCACTCATACGGCTGGTGGGCTCTCCGACTCATTGGGAGTGTGCACTTTATCCTCTCAATCAGTAGGTCCATCGGCAAGTGCCTGTTGAGTCCTGCCACATGTCAGGCACTGTGCTAAGCCAGGAAAACACAATGATAGACATGTCACCTGCGGGAGAAGGTGTCATTGCCCATAGGAGGCCTTTAGGGAGAGCTCTTGGATTCATTCCCTACAAAATGAGAAAATCGGGTCAGACATCTCTGAAGTCTCTGTCAGTTCTGAAAATCTGTGATTTACAGCCATGTAAAAGTCAAGATTAAGCAGAAAAACTTTCTATAGACATTCCAGAGGAGTTTGTAACTTCACCTTAAGCAAAAGATAATCTTCACTGGAAAAGAAATGAGCATCTATAATCAAAATGCCTTAAGACACTTAGAACATAGTCATTTCTTTTTCTAGAGAAGAGCTTACCCATCTTGACCATTTTATCCAATTTAAGGAATCCTTTCTGGAGTTTTGGAATTAACAATGAGATGTGAAATTTGGATAGGTCAAAATGACTCAAGAATGTTCTCTTCTGTTGGTTTATTAAGAACTGCTTTTATCTCATCAGGATAAGACAATCCAGTAGCATATTTTTTTAACTGCATGAGTCAGAGTCTATTAATAGCCAAACAACTCCTTGATTATAATGTAGGTGACTTGAGTCCAGCCTTAGTTCTCTAGTTAGCAAAAATCATGGTACAGAGGAATAAACAGGAGCTCTGGAGTTAAGCAAACCTTGATTGCCATTGGCCCAGTCTTTTGACCATTTCTGGGCCTACCGTCAAGTATTGCACTGTTAGGAAGGTCTGGTGGGCAATATTTACAGTTTAGTGTATCTATATACACTAAAGAGAATCCCATCTACATAGCTTGATCAAACAGTCAATAATCTTAGCCAACTATTATTTACACAAGATGCAATTTTTTATTCAGCCCCAAAGTTACTTGTTCCAATTTTAAAACTCAACAGAAGCTATAAAGTCTAGGAATGTACATATTAGATTACATGTACACGTACCATAACATTAAGTCAATAAACCATTTATTGACTGGTGCCCTAAGACTTTAGGGGCATCCTCTTTATTTGCTGTCAGAAATGGATCCTTGTACAAGGTATTGTTTTCCCCTCTTTAGGGTCCCTGCTTATCCCTCAAAGAGGTAAGATCCCAGCACCAATCCCCAGGATACAGAAAGACAATGAGGACCCAGTGCTCCAATGATTAGTTGGTATTTGGATCTTTGGTCACTACACCCCAGCAACTTCAGTAGTTTCCTTGTTTAGGTGAGATTTATAATTTTTGCAGAAATGGCAAACACTCAAAATGACCTGGTCCCTTATTCAATGACCCATCCAAATATATGATGGAAATTCTCCTCCCATCACAGACATGTGAGGACCAGGTGTCAAAATCAGGGAAATCCGGCACTGCCTGCTGCTGGTTGGAGCCTTGGCAGATTTCAAAGTGGGTGAGGAGGAACAAGGTGGTGAGGAAGGACTCTGTGTAGCTGTTCTGCTGCAGAAACATCAATTTTAACAACAAACATATTCCACATGTGAAAATGTATGCCTAGGACCTAAGAAAACTAGGTGAGAGATCACAGTACCTGCCAATAGCACAAAAATAAGAAAAAAAATGCATGGAAGAGGGAAGAAAGGACCTACCTCAGCTCTCCCCAGTCCTAGGAAGCACAGCACAGAAAGAGGTCCATCCACTTGTGGGAAAGAAAAGGAAGTGAGCACAAGGCTTTGCATTTACCACAACACCAGCCCTGCCAGAGTAAAACCTAGCACTGGGAAGACCCTCATGGCCCATATTCCAGGCTGGTATCCAGGGACTTAGCCTCTAGTCCTGCCCTTGTAGGTGAGGCCACTCAGCCCAGGCTACAGGCTTGTTTGGCCAAGTCATTCTCAGGCCTATACTTCTCCTGGTTGACATCAGCAGACCAGGGCTCCTCACAGCCTTCAGCAGCAAGCAGACCCAGTGGCTTCTGGCCTGCCCAGTATCAAGCCTACTCAAGTGGGCTCTGGCAGGATCACAGAGGCTGTGGCTGCCCAGGCTTCTGGCATACCCAGCATCACACCTGCCAGGGGTATTTCCAGAAATCCAGTCCATGAGGACTGAAATAAGAACCCACTTCTTCAAATATGCAGACATCAGTGCACAACTATAAGTATCAATAAAATCAGGAAAATATGACATCACCAGAGACAAAATAAGGTACCAGTGTATGAACCGTCTGACAAAGAATTCCAACTCCCGGCTCTAAGGAAGCTCAGGAAGCATCAAGGAAATGCAGAGGAACAATTCAGTGAAGTGGGAAAACCAGCAAGTGATCAGAACAAGAAATTTAATGGATTGAAATAATTTTAAAAGTGAAAGAGAGACCTAGAGCTTGAATGTACAATACACAAATGCAATCGAGAACATCAGCAGCATAATTGGTCAGGCAGAAGAAGAAAAAATGTGAACACAAAGACTGTTTATACTTATACAAGTCAAAAAGAAAAGAGTAAAAGAGAATAAATAAAGCTACCAAGATTTATGGGACAAGATAAAAAAGCAAATAATCAACTCATTGTAGTTTTAGAAGAAGAGAAAGATAAATGAGTAACAAGTTAAATAGTTGCAGGAAACCACTGGAGAAAGATATAGCTATGTAAGTACAGGAAGGTTAAAGTCTCTGATCAGATCCAATCTAAATAAGCTACCTAGAGAAATAATAATCAAACTGCCAAAAGACAAAGACAAAGAGAAGATCTTGAAAGCAGCAAGAAAAAAGAAGAAAATATCATAAATGGGAGTTCCAATATGGTAGCAACAGACTCCTCAAAAAACCTTACAAAGTAGGAGAGAGTGGGTTGATATATTCAAAATGCTAAAGAGAAAAAATATATCCTACCAATCAAAAATATTGCAGCCAGAAAAATCTGTCCTTCAGAAATGATGGAGAAATAAAGACTACCAGACAAACAAAATCTGAGAGTCCTTATCACCACCAGACCTTTATTACAAGCAAGACTAAACAAAATTCTTCCTGAAAGAAAAAAAACACTAAGAAGTAGAATGAAAGCATCTGAAAGTACAAAACTCTTTGGCGTAAGGAAGTACACAGTAAAATCCAGAATACTCTAATACTATAATGATGGTATATAAATTATTTACACCTTTAGTATGAAGGTTACTATAGCTGCAGAATACACATTTTTTTCTCAATTGCACATGAAATATTCTCCAGGATAGGGTAGGCCATAAAGCGAGTCTTAACAAGTTTAAGAATATGAAATAAATCGGGAAGTTTGAGAAAAGCGGTATCTTCAATTAATCAGAGAGAAGGACCTCATACCCTCGTGTTTTTATTTTCTGTAGAAAATGAATGGCTTAATATAATGCCTCTTTAACACTAGCTAATAAATTCTTTTAATTGGAAAAAAAAAATAATAAAAATAAATAAATAAAGTGTAGCCCCCCCCCCAAAAAAAAGAATATTCAAATCATATCAAGTATCTTTTTTGGCCATAATGACATAAAACTAGAAATCAATAATAGGAGGAACTTCAGAAATTTAACAAACATATACAGGGAAATTAAATAATATGTTCCTGTCCAACTAATGGCCCAATGTAGGAATTAAATGAAAATTTAAAAATTTCCTGAGACTTGGCGCCTATAGCTCAGCTGCTAGGGCACCAGTCGCATACACCCAAGCTGGCAGGTTCGAAAACCCGGCCTGGGTCTGCCAAACAACGATGACAACTACAGCCAAAAAATAGCCAGGTGTTGTGGTGGGCACTTGTAGTCGCAGTTACTTGGAGGCTGAGGGAAAAGGATTGCTTAAGCTTAAGAGTTCAAGGTTGCTGTGATTGGTGATGCCACAGCGCTCTACCGAGGGTGACATAGTCAGACTACAGAGTCAATAACAAACAAACAAACAAACAAAAATTTCTTGAGACAAAATTAGAAATACAATATACCAAAACTTACAAGATTCAGTAAAAATAGTTCTTAAAGGAAAGTTTATCCACTTAGTAATAAATGCCTACATCAAAAAAAGGAATCAAATAAACAACTTAACATTGCACCTCAAGAAACTAGTAAACCTTTACCTCTTTCATGTTTACATGGATGGAGCTGGAACATATTCCTCTTAGTAATTTATCTCAAGAACGGAAGAAAAAGTAGCCAATGTACTCAGCCCTACTATGAAACTAATTTAGGGCTTTCACATGAAAGCTATAACCCAGATACAACCTAAGAATAGGGGGAAGGGGAAAGGGAGAGGAGGGAGGAGGGAGGGGGGTAGAGGGAGGGGGATTGGTGGGATTACAACTGCAGTGCATCTTACAAGGGTATATGTGAAACTTAGTAAATGTGGAATGTAAATGTCTTGGCACAGTAACTAAGAAAATGCCAGGAAGACTATGTTACCATTGTGATGAAAATGTGTCAAACAGTCTATGAAGCTAGTGTATGATGCCCCATGACTATATCAATGTACACAGCTATGATTTAATTAAAAAAAAAAAATTCAGCTCTAGGTGGCAATGCAGGGTGATACTATCCCCAAGTTTAATATTAAATTTTAAGTATCATTTATTAAGCTAATAATCTCTTACTGTGAATGGAAAGATTTCCAACTGAGTCAAACCTGATAACTGTTTGATGGAGAGCCGATAAATGAAGCAGATAAATCTTCCTCACTGAAAATGAAAGATGAAAATCAAATTGATTCTATTTGGAACAGGTGGGTAGGAGGTGTTTGCTGAAAACAGAACTGGCTATTCTTTACCCAGAATCTGCTGTATTTTGCACTCTGTGTCTATATACAAGTACACAATCCTGATTAAAACTACAATTCGTTTTCAATATAGCTTAACTACTGGGAAAAAAAAAAAAAAGGAAACTAGTAAAACAAGAACTAAGCTCAAAGTTTGTAGAAGGAAAGAAATAAATATGGGAGCATAAATAAATGAAATAAAGGCTAGTAAAGCAATAGGGGAAAAATCAATCAGACTAAAGTTGGTTTTGAAATATATAAACAAAATTAACTAATCTATAGCTAGACTAATTAAGGAAAAAGAAGATACAAATAATTAAAATCAGAAATGAATAAAAAAAGCATTACGACTAATATCACAGAAATACCATAAGAGACTATTATGAACTATCATATGGCAACAAATTTAATTGCCTAGAAAAAAATGAATAAACTCCTTTGATGCATTATTAATTGTGAAAAAATAGAAAATTGTATTCAGACAGAATAAGAACATTAAATCAGTAATATGAAGTCTCTCATCAAAAACAAGTCCAGGATGTGTTGACTTCACTTCTGAAGCCTGTCAAACATTTAAAGAAGACTAACCAATTCTTTTCAAACTCTTCCAAAAAATTGAAGAAGAAATACTTCCACAATCATTTTATGAGGCCAACGTCACCTAAATACCAAAGCCAAACACAGACAATAACAATAGGAAAACTATAGGCCAAAATTCTTGATGAACATAAGTGCGAAAGTAGTTGACAAAATACTAGTAAATCAAATTCAATGGCACATTCACCGTGATCAAGTGTGATTCATCCCAAGGATGCAAGGATGAGTCAATATTTGTAAATCAGGAATTGTGACATATTTCATTGACAGAATGAAGGAAAAAAATATATTATCATTTCAATGGATGTATAAAAAGCATTTAACAAAATTTAAAACATCCTTTCATGATAAAAAAGCTCTCAGAAAATTATATGTAGAAGGACTGTACCTCAAAACAATAAAGACCACACATGGCAAGCCCATAGCACACATTGTACTCAAAAAGAAAAAATTGAAAGCTTTCCTTCTGAGTCAAGGACACCCATTCTTTAACTAAATTTACCTTTATTTACAAAATGTTCATCACAAAATATTCTCTACATGTTGGCCAGCTCTTTCTAAACCACACACACACACACACACACACACACACACACACACACACACACACACAGTCTTTTCTCCCAGTCATGGTGATCGCTTCCTAAGATATCTGTTATTATGCAGTTACATAAGAAAACTTTTGGAATGGAAAACCTATAGTGCTGAAGGTCCTAGGTAGAGTAATTAGGCAAGAGAAAGAAATAAAGGGCATATGGACGGAACAATTTAAACTGTTCCTGTTTGCTGATAACATGATTTCATATCTATAAAAGCCTAAAGACTCCACAAAACTATTAGAATTAATAAATAAATTCAGTAAATTTGCAGGGCACAAAATCAACTTACAATAATATGTAGCATTTCTATATGTCAACAGCAAAATACCTGAAAAAAATTAAGAATTTCATTTACATAAAAATAAAATACTTAGGAATAAATTTAACAAAGAAGGTAAAAGATCTATACACTGAAAACTATGAAATAGAAAATAAATTGAGGAAAATACAAATAAATTTGAAGATATCTTATGTTCATTCATTGGAGTAGTTAATACTATTAAAATGACCATGCTACCCAAAGTAATCTAAGGATTCAACACAATCCTTATCATAATACCAATGACAGTGTTCACAGAAACTGAAAAAGCACCTCTAAAATTTTTATGGAACCAATAAAAAACCCAAAATAGCCAAAGCAGTCTTGGACAAAGAATCACATTACTTGACTTCAAAATATACTACAAAACTACAGCAATGACAACAGTATGGTACTAGCGTAAAAAGGACACAGGGCCAATGGGATACCATTCAGAACCCAGAAATAAATTCATGTATTTACAGCCAACTTATCTGTAGGATCTATGAACATACAATGGGGAAAGGACAGTCTCTTCAATACAGGGTGCTGGGAAAACTGGATGTACACATGCTGAAGAATGAAATTAGACCGTCACCTCACATCATATACAAAAAACAACTCAAAATGAATTAAAGATGCAAATATTAAACAAAATTATGAAACTACTGGAAGAAAACATAGGAGAAAATTCCATGATACTATTCTGGGCAGTTACTTTTTGAATAAGGCCCCCAAGGCATCAGTAACAAATGCAAAAGTAGACAAATGGAATTACATCAAACTAAAGCTTCTGTACAACAAAGGAAGCAATCTATAATGAAGAGAACCTACAGAATGAGAGAAAATGCCTGAAAACTATACATGTGATAAAGGGTTACTATGCAAAATGTGTAAGGAACTCAATTCAATATCAAGAAAACAAATAACCTATTTAAAAAATGGGCAAAGGACCTGAATAGACATTTCTCAAAAGAAGACATACAGATGGCAAACAGGTATAAGATAAAATGCCCAACATGACTAAGCAGCTGGGAAATACAATTAGAACCACAATGAGATATGACCTCATACCTATTAGAGTGGCTATTATCAGAAGGACAAAAGATAACAAATGTTAGCAAGGATGTGATGGAAAGAAATCTTCGCACACTGTCCGTAGACATGCAAATTAATACAGCCATTATGGAAAGCAGTGGCGATTCCTCAGAACTACCACATGTTCCAACAATCTCATTACTGGGTATATATCCAAAGGAAATGACATCCATGTTGAAAGTGTGTACACATGGATGATATGTATGTATGTGTGTGTGCGTATGTATATGGGATGTGTGTGTTCATCCCTGAAGGAGGCCTTGGTGATTCCTACAATTCTAAAACCAAACAATGGGATTAGTGTCAAACATGCTGGGGCTAAGGCCAACAGGGGAGGGGAAGTCACTGACTCCTGAAGTAGAGAAGTGACGTTGTTGGATCTGGATATCAGAAAGATAACTGTGGAATTGGATGACTCTCTCTCCAGTTGACACTGTGAGAGAGGAAGCAGAGGCTGAGGGGAAGGAAATTGGTGGGAAATATTTTTGTACCAATCCAGGGGAAGAGAAGAAAGGACCTGAAATAGAGCAGCAGCTGTGACACAGAAAGGACAGGATGATAGTACTCCAAAGCTCAGACCCTGCGAATCGCCCAAGAGACAACATGTGACAGGGAAATTTTAATTAAATGAAGGATTTATAATGATAGTAAACTTATTTTTCAATTGACAGGACTCCAAAAGGTTCATAGAGCATTCCACACTCTTAAAGTTATGGTTTGTTGCTAGGTGTGATCATGGCAAATATTCCCAGGAAAAGTGACTCTTGACCATAAGGAGACTTATTGGGAACGTGCCAAGTGAGGAAGAGGCAGGGAACAGACTGGGTCTGCCATTGCCAGTCACAGCCTCCCTGCCCCTTCCTGTTAGGTGGCATGTGGCTATGAGCAGGGACTTAACTTAGAGCCTCCATGGCCTCTTCTGTAAAATGAGGATAAGACCCCAAAGTCAGAGTGTTCTTTTGAAAATTCAAATAAGTAATTTGTGTGTTATCACAGATCGCCACAGAAATATTTTTAATAGATTCTTACATTAAAGAAGCCAAGTTTGGATGCTTGAAAAGTTGACTCAGTTAAGCTACAGAAATCTATTTCTTAACTATGGCTTCTGTTCTATGCTAGTAAAATAATGATAGTAGCTTCAGATTGTTGAACACTTACTATATGGCAAGTACTGAGATCAATGTTTTATAGGCACTGAATAGTTAAGTCCTCATGACAATTATTGGAGAGAGGCAGCAGTGATAGACAAAGTATTGAAGAAGTTGGCTGCAGCATAGAGTAATCAGAATAGTCTAGAGCTGCCCTTCCGAATGGATGATGGTGATAAATAAATAGTACAGGTATATAGATTCATCCTTAGTAATGGAAGGTCTGGAAGTACCCTGTTTCCCCGAAAATAAGACAGTGTCTTATATTAAGTTTTGCTCCCAGAGATGCACTAGGTCTTATTTTCAGGGGACGTCTTATCCTTCCTGCAAGTAGGTCTTATTTTCGGAGGATGTCTTATTTTTGGGGAAACAGGGCAGCTAACAGATCATACACTAGTCAGTGGCAGCACAAGAGCCCCAGTATAGAAGCATCTAACTCCAAAGCTATTGGACGTAATCATTATGGTATCCAACCTCCCAACTCCAGATTTGTGCATTGCTTCTGATGCCTGGAATCTGTCATCAAAACCCAAAGGATGAGCATACAGCTTAGGAGATCCCGAGTACATTAGTAGAACTGATGTTGAGGGAGTAAAATGTCAGTAAACATCCAAAAATAACAAGATAATGAACCCTAATCAAGATAGCCTCACAGTAAATTCATTTCACCAAAAATACTTGATTTTAGGAACATGGTGTTAGCTAGAAGATGAATAGCAAAAAAAAAAGAGACTGAATATAATTTTATTCACAGTGAAGCATTTAATATCATCTCATGCATGTCTGTTTATAAAATTAAATTAATTAAAGTAGGCTTATATAAGAGTTTCTATTATGTAGACTGAAAAATGGCTCCAGGTAATGTATCTTCACACACCCTGTGTCTATTTGGGGGATTAGTGATAGATAAGAAGGTGATGGAGTTGACACTGGGCTCTGTTACAAATGCAATAGCTTTATTAATGACCCATAAGAGGTAACCTTGATGAATCTTAATGAAAACTGCAGAGCCTAGTCTTTCCAGAATAACTGCTAAAAAGTGGTAAGAATGATACCAGAATACCAAGGAAGAATTGATTTTTCCTCAACAGTTACTTAGAGCAGAGCTCTTAATCTTTGTGGCAGGGTTGCCCTACCAAGCAATATGGTAAGACAAAGAATGAAAAACAGGATTAACCTTGCTTTCCCTCACTGGAGGCATGAATGCCCAGGCCTGCCTGTCAGCCTCCCTTCTTTTACTTTCTCTCCCTTTCTTGTACTTTCCTTTTTCTATTTCTTTCTCTCTGTCTCTTCCTTCTTTCCCACCTCTCTTCTCTCTCTCTCTCCCCTTGAGGGCCCCATTTCTCACCCTGCTCCAAAATGTTGTTAATGCAGCAATTATACATCTGCACTCCTCTTAAAGATGTAGCAATTAGAATGGTTTCACTACATGAACAAGGATCATTTTTTGTAAACTTGTAATGGTAGAAAATTGAATATAGTTAGTAATAACAGTGGATAAAGCCAATATTGCTTGAATGTTCAATCACTCAATATGCCAGGCACCTACTAAATAATCTTCCTGACTTACTTCACTTAATACCAAACAACCTTGTGAAGAACGATTTTCAGATGAAACTGAAACTCTGATAGGATGAAAAACTTCTGACTGATGACACACAGCTCGTATACAGCACAGCAAAGTCCCTAGGCGATGTTCATCTGCATTAATACATTTTCTCTCTCAACAACAGAATACCTAAAACTGGGTAATTTATCAAGAAAGGCAAATAAAGGGACCACATCCAGCAAGAGCTTTCTTGTTAATGGGGACTCTCTGCAAAGTCACAGGGTGGCGTAGGATATCACATGGAGAGTAATCTAATTTCCTCAAAGTCTACTGATTGGAATATTTACCTCTTCTTAAAAATATCTTCACAGCTGGACGGCACCTGTGGCTCAAAGGGGTAGGTCGCCAGCCCCATACGCCAGAGGTGGTGAGTTCAAATCCAGCCCCGGTCAAAAAACAAAAAAATCTTCACAGCAACATCTAGACTGGCATTTGACCAAATCTCTGGGGATCATGGCCTACCCAAGTTGACATATAAAATTAACCATCACGGTGTTCTTCCCTCCCTTCAGTGACAACATCTGCAAAAGCACAGAGTTAGAATATATGGAATGAGTTAGGGCAGCTATCAAAAAGTAGCAAACACATTTTCACTTCACTGGATAGGTGTCTGGGGCCTTTGGGGGTTTGTGAACAGATAATTCTTATGTGACCAGTGCTGTCTTTCCTTCTTAAGTGCCAGGGACACCTCCTCTGATGGAGCTGAAGCCCATGAGCCTCCTTGGGTCAGTTTGTATTTTAGCCCTAACTGGATGGCCCTTCCCAGGGTCCCTGGCACACTGCTGGTTCATTGTTCACTCCATCCCTGCACCACAGTTCTCACATTAACCCAGAGTGGTTTCTGGGAAGAGGCCATGTGATAATGGAAAATGTTCAGGATTTGGAATTCAGGGGAATTTGGTTCACCTTCTACACCCAAGAATCTAAAGCATGTTGAGTCTCATTTTCCTCCTCAGAAAAATGGTGATGGTAATGCAGGAGACCAAACGACAAGGTTGATCCGGCTTTGAATATTGAGGGGTGGGTGAGGTGACTTTAACTCCCTGCCTTAGCAGAAACAACAGCAGCACACAAGGTGCAGAGGGGTGAGGGCACATAGAGCAGGCTGGTCTGTGCTGCCTCCCTCTACTCCACAGCCTCCCCGATGAGTGGCATTGGTCTCAGCTGCCCCTACAGAGTGAGAAATCCACCAAGTCACATGTCTGGAAAAGTGATGTGCTATTTGCAAAAGCCAATTAATTGCTAAACTTGTAGGAATTTTGCAAGCCACTTGACATCAAGTTAGAGGCTTGAAACCAGCCACGATTGGGATATTTACACCACAGTAATAGACAAACATTACATATCAGCATTTTATTTTCCCAAAGAGATAGTTGTTCAAGCATTTCCCAGCACGACAACACTGGGCCCACTCCTCAAACTTTGCACTCAGACTCCTCTAAGTTGGGAAAGAGGTCACATCAGCGCCAGAGGTAAACCCTGTTACATAGGAAGAAATTCTCATCGACACAGTTAGAGCCGCGTTCTAGCTCTCACTGTACCTATGTCCCTGTAGCCAGCCTGGCTATAGCCCATCACAACACTCATGGTACACGTGTGTGTGTACATGTAGGTAAATTAAATTAAATAATGGATACACACATTTTTCAGCCAGGACTCCGCATACCCTGTACATGTACCAGGGACCAAGTCTCTAGGCCATGTTAGAAGCCAGCAAAAGGCCAGATGAGGGTTAGAGTTAACTCACCCTCCCAGTTCAGACATGAGATGCTGACTGGTCCAACAGAGCTTCCTTCAAACCAGGAGTTTTCTTCATGGAACATCTAAAAGGACTTAGTTTTTGTGGAACATGCTTTGTGACATGCACTTCACAACAATGATCTGCAAAGTTTTTGCTCCATAAACCCTAAAATAACTGTGTGAGCTATATGCCTCACATAGTCCAATGTTGATACCTAAATTTTTATCATAAAATTATGCTCAATTTTGTTGACAGAGAGCAAAAAGTATTTAATAATGTGTAAGATTAAGAGGAGAATAATCTATAATAAAAATAAAATATGATTCTTTTAAATAGGTTTTGCTACCTTATTCAATAATTACATTGTTATGGACCGAATTTTGCTCCCCACCAAATTTATATGTTGACACCCTAACCACAAAGGTGATAGTATCCAGAGATGGGGCCTTGGGAGCTGGTTGAGGTTAGATGAAGTACTGAGAGTGAGGCTCTGTGATGGGATTAGGGGTCTCAGAGAAGACACACCACAGAGCTGGCTCTTTCTCTCCACCACATGAAGACACTGAGAGAACACTGCCATCTGCACACCAGGAAGACGGGTACCAGCAGAACCTGGCCATGCTGACACCCTCACCCTAGGCTTTCAGCCTCCAGGACTGTAAGAAAAAAATTTATCTTGTTTATGCTATCTGGTTGATGATATGTCATTATGGCAGGCTGAGCTGAGACACACACACAATCAGAGAATCAAAAGTTTTTAGGTCTGTTAACCAATGTATCTTGAAAATGGTGATAACTCCATAAAACATTCCACTTGCATTTGAAAGAAGCTATGTGTGCAACCTATAGTGTTTTGGGTTTAGAATGGAGGCAGGGAGGCACAGCAGCAGGCCAGATGTGATCAGACATGACCTGAGAGGGGCTCTGCTGAGTGGCCCCAGCTGTGAGGTCATGTGGCTCCAGGCAGGTAGACAGAGTCCACTCTGGAAAAGGAAATGCATTAAACACTAATAGGAATTATGAAGAGAAGGGGACAAAAAAACACCAGTGGGTGCACACATAACTTCCAGATCCTTTCTCTGTCCTGAGTTAACACCACATCAGAAGAGAAATTGTCTTAAAACATTCAGAACTACCCCTTTCCCAGAGCTGGCACAACCAGGGAAATGCAGACGTGGCCCACACAGCCCTAACTCGGTCTCTCGCCGTTATGAGATTTGGGGTGCAAGGGAGGCAGGGCCTGTATCCTGCTCATCTCCAGCAACACCACGTGGTGAGCAGCTGCACCACTGCCCTCCGTTTCTCCCACTAAATCCCCTGTTTCCGAATAGGAATGCTAGGTTGGGTCTTCCCCCATTGCCTTTCTACTACGGGAAGCAGAAGTTCAATGTTGAAGGAAAGGGAGTATGTGAGTCTGGCATTACCACCTGTGTGACCCTGGGGCCAGTGACTTAACTTCTCTGGGCTCCAGCTTCCTTCACTTTAAAATGAGAATAAAACACCCCAATGGAAGTTCTGTGAATATAATATGATACACATGGTTTGTATGTTTGGGTTGCTGCTTATTTCTACAGAGTTCTTCAGCAGACGCTTGTTCAAAGGATGAATGAATGCACTATATGCAGCAATGTATGCAGCAACAGGTGGTTGTGAAGATGAAATGAGATTAAGTAGATAAAAGGCCTGACATGGCAGAGGTAGCAGGCATTTTTTAAATGTCTCAGAGCCTCAGTTTCCTCATCTATAAAATGGGAATTTATAGTCCTTACAGGTATCTGCCTCCCAGAATCACTGTGGCTGTCACAATGAAAGTGTGAATTGGGAAGCACTTTGTGAAATCACAACGTCCATGCTAGTATGAGCACGGCTTAGTATGAACATGGCGGCTTTCAAATGTGTGGGAGAGCAGATAGACCCTATAAGGTGGCCGGTGGCCTGATGCCCTCAGCAAATTCAGGAGATCTACAGAAGGAAAACTAAGACCACCAGAGAGACTGTGTTACCTGCATAACTCAGCTCACAGTGGTGTGGCTTTTTTTCTTTTTCTTTTCTTTTTTTTTTTTTAGAGAGACAGGGTCTGACTGTCACCCACGCTATAGTGTACAGTGGAACCATCATAGCTCACTGCCACCTAAAACTCCTGCATTCAAGCAATCCTCCTGCCTCAGCTTCACAAATAAGTGGGACCACACCGAATACTTTGCACCTTACCATTATGCCTGGATAATTTTTTATTTTTATTTTTGTAGAGATGAGGTTTCGAACTGTTGTCCAGGCTGCTCTCAAACCTCTGGCCTCAAGTGATCCTCCCACACCAGCCTCTCAAAATGCTAGGATAACAGGCATGAGCCACTATGCCTAACCCATGGATTTCTTCTTGTACCTTTTTTAAAAGAAGCCAAGCAGGATAGTAGAAATAGACCAGTGGGTTTAGGCTCTCACCCTGGGGGTGAAATTCCAGCTCTTCCACCTCTGACTGGGTGACCTAAAGTGATGTACTTCTTGTGACACAGTTTCTTCATTTGTAAAATGGTGCTGGAAATGATGCACTGGCTTGTTGTAAAGATTCGATTGCACATCTGCACAATCAGCCTCTGCAGTGAGCACAGCTACATACATATCGACCTCCCTTGCCTTTCCTTTTTTTCTGTAATGTTCAAGGGCACCATTTCTTCCAGGTAACTGAGGGTCCCTCAATTCTGCCTCCACCATATGTTAGACCCTCCTGTTTAGACCAGACTATGCCTGATACCTGCCCAGCTGATGTTTTATGTCTCTTCATGACTTTATTCATTTTTTTATTAAATCATAGCTGTGTACGTTAATGCAATCATGGGGTACAATGTGCTGGTTTTTATATATAATTTGAAATGTTTTCATCAAACTTGTCAACATAGGCTTTACTGAATTTTCTTAGTTATTGTGTTAAGACATTTATATTCTACATTTACTAAGTTTCACATGTACCCTTGTAAGATGCACCACAGGTGTAATCCCACCTATCACCCTCCCTCCGCCCATCCTCTCCCCTCCCTCCCCTCACTCTCCCCCTTCCCCATATTCTTAGGTTATAATTGGGTTATAGCTTTCATATGAAAGCCACAAATTAGTTTCATAGTAAGACTGAGTCCATTGGATACTTTTTCTTCCATTCTTGAGATACTTTGCTAAGAAGAATATGTTCTAGCTCCATCCATGTAAAAACCTGTAAGAGGTAAAGTGTCCATCTTCCAGCTGATGTTCTAAATGGATTTGTTGAAGCTATTCCTATGTAAATAGAGAGAATGCAGGCACAGTTTTAGCTGGAAAGGGTAAGTAGAGTGACAAATTCGTAAGATTTTTTTTTTTTTTTTTGAGGTATGATTCAACCTGTGGAACTAAAAGTTGCTGTAACTAATACAAACTAGTAGTAGCTACTATTTTGAGTATTCAGTATGCACCAATATGCAGGCTAAATGTTTTACATACATTATTTTATGAACATCTCAACCTCCCTACAAAGGACCGGCCCTTTCTTCACTGCACCTTAGAAAACCCAGAGTCTGGGAAGAAAGCAACTAACCTGAGATCCACATCCAGTTAAGCAGAGAAGCCAGAGTTCAGATTCAGGTCTGCTTTACTGCAGACTCTGTGTCTCTCTGGTGTTAGGAAAATATAAGTTCAGACAATTAAGTTTGTGAGCTCATCCTAGAAAAACTGCTCCTGCCTCATTGCTGACTATCACTGGGGTCACTTTTGAAGTCCTCCCCTTGGCCATCTGCAGCTATAGTGATAATTCACCAGTGTGCAGTACTTTCTCCACAATGAATTCACAAACTTGATTGCCCGACCTTGTACTCCAGCTCTCACATCAGCAGGTGGTAGTGTCAGCATTGGAATTCCTAGAGCTGATCCCAGACCTGAGAAGTTGGATATTCTTCATCTCCCAGCACCACACGCTGCTCTACTGAAGCTAAGTCTCCTTATTCACTCATTTGTTTGACGGCGATGAGAGTCTAACTTGCAGATCAGTAGCTACTGTGCTCCCTGTCTTTCCTCCTACAATTTCGATAGGTTGATTAATTGGCTAAAAAGCAACCCTTTGAATCGTTTAAATGGAAAGAAAAAAATCTAAAATTCTTCATCTTTTGCCATATAACTATAGCACTCCTCCTTAGTAGCTCAACTTAAAGAAACAGTCTTTAATCTTTTGCATGTTAATTGTTGCTTTATTTGTCCCCAGCTATACGGAGCTATAAAATACTAGCGAGGATAATTCAGTTATCTTTTATTTAAAAGAAATCTTAAGTGGAAGCCCACCGGACATGTCCTGTTTGGAAGGAGATGGTTTGCTCCCCTCCCCAACTGGCAGGTGTAAAGGCCTCTTCGTGGCTCCCCTGGGACTCTCACGTCCATCCTGGCACAGACACAGGCCTGTGAAGGCAGAGGGCCCTTGGGCTTTGCCCATCATTTCAATCACACTTTTGAGCACTGACTGTGCTTATGTGCTAAGTGAAATGAGAAGTGGCATCACTGCCCTCCAGAACCACGGAGTGTATGGAGAAAACAGAGAAAGTGCAAATGTTCCGAATGCAGATGATCTCAGTTATTTTCTCTTCATTTGTGGCTGTTTAGGACACCACACATCCCCCAGGGTTCTACTCTGGAAGAATTGAACAAGACTTATAACTCAGAGCAGCATTGCTCCCATTTTAGCTCAAGAATGCTCCAAGGTCCTCTCCATAAGGACTTATCTTGAAATACATGTTGTGCGTCTGCTACAACAGGGCAGCCTTTGCAAAGAGGATCGATGTTTGTAAATTATTAAGTATTTTTACATAGTTTTGTTCTTATCTTTTATTTAAGTAAAATCTCAGACATAACAAAAGGAAAAGAAGAGGAAAAAGCAGTACGGTAAAGAAATTGGAAGCCTTCCTGTTAGGATTTTTGTTTTGTAGAGGAAATAAAACATGTGAATGTCTTTTCATTAAGATGCTCCAGTGCATTCCCTGTATAATGTTAATTGCTTAATGACATTAGCACTGTGTGCTGTTTAATAGTCCCTCGCAATTAGTTGGCAAAGCACTTTAACATTCATTATCTCCTTTGGGGCTCACAACAGCTCTGTGAGTGAAGCAGTCAGGTACAGTCTTATTTTATATCTATTGATACACAGGGTCAGATTAAGCTATTTTCCCAGGATCACATGCCAGGCACCATGCCTGTATTACAAGAATGTGATATTTAAAAACACAAAAGTGCTGGCGTAGTCCTACCATCCTGCTTACTATCTTCCTAGGCAAATATCTCCCAAATTCTCAGAGGCTTACACTGACAAGGACTTATTTTCTTTCGTATTTTGTATCCATTATGGGAGGATGGAAGATGGCGGGATACCATTATACTCCACGCTGATTCAAGGACCCTGGTTAGGAAGCCTTCATCATTAGCTCCTTAACTGATGATGGATGCAGAAGAGAAAAAACATGTTTTAAAGTGTGATTGATCAGACTCCTAAAGCATCTGCTCAGAAGTGACACACATTACTTGTGCTCACATACAACACCACACATGTGGGAGGGTGTGGTCCTGCTGTACACCTAGACACTACAGCAGTGAACACGACTGGTGTGCAGCACAAATGAGCTCTCAGCAATCTCCTTCGCAGGAGCTCCTTGGGACGAGCATCAGAAACTGGCACACTGCTCTCAAGGCCTGGGTGCTATTAAACTATTATCCATGGATATAGGGTACCATATACTTTTTACCTTCAAAGTCAAAACAATGACCCAGAAACTAGGAACTTCACCAGGGTCAAGAGTCACCTCACACTTTAATTACAAGATTTTCTTCTAAGGTCCATGGCTTGTCTTTCTAAGATCTAATATATTTCAGTATTTCCATGTCCTCATCTCAATTCAACTTTACTTTCCTATATAAATAATAATCATTCATTCTTTTAAAATGGGGCAGGGGGCAAGGGTCTATTTTAAGCCATGCTGTGTGAAAGGCATGATGCTGAAGGGTAACTCAGACAGAAATATTGCCCTCAAGGAGCTTATACTGTTTATCAAGGACCTTGGACATGTGGGAATATTAATGCAGCCTACTGAAGGCTCATCCATCCACCCACCCACCTACTCAATAAACATTGCCAGTCTCAGTACAGTGTTGAGAGAGGTATACAGAGCAGTCGTGCAAAGTTCCTACCATCAATTACTGTACAGAAGACAGAGGATAGTAACACTGAACCCTGATTATTGTTCACCCAGGAAGCAGTGAGAACACAGGGAAAGGCACATAATCCAGACAGAGAAATCGGGGCAGTTTCCTGGTAAATGCTACACCCAAGCTTCACCCTAAAAGATGAGTAAGAGCTCTTCAACTGAATGAGGCGCTGAACATTCCACGGGCCCAGAGAGGGAAGAGGGAACACAAGGTTCGGACAAGGGCTTGTGTACAGGTGGCTGGAGTCTAATGGGTGCGTGAGAAATGAGAGGAATAACTGAGGCACAGGACAGATCGTGAAGGAGTTTTATAGACATTTATATTCTACATTTAGAATATAACTAGGAGTTTTCCATTTTAATCTTATAGGCCAGACTGTCTAAATATTTTGAGCCCATCTTCATCAATAAAACTATAGGAAGACATGTAAAATCTAAGAAAAATATATTTTTTTATTTATTCTGTTAATTATATTTACATGTTCAAAAATATGTGCTATAAGATACACGTGAATGATAGATTTTAGAAGATTATGATGAAACAGTAATTCAAATATTTTTAAGATAATTTCAGTACACAAACCTCTCTGCTTTTACTATACCTTAGAGCAGTGGGTTTGAACATACTCTTTTTTTTTTAATTACTATGTTTTTTTTTTAATTACTATGGTTTATGTCACAGTAACATAAAGATCGGGTTCCTAATTCAATTTATTTCTATACCTGGCTTTAATAGATATCAGAGCTAAATATATAAACACAGGCAGGATCCTTGGGTAGGATTAGTCACGGCACTAATTGGTTATGTCAAAATTCTGTGTAAGTCTGTCTGGTAAAATTTTTTTCTTCCTTGATGTCTCTATCAATTATTTTTATAAGATCATTAGAAGATAATATATTTTTATATTTTTAACAAATAGGTTCAAACCTCACTGAAACTCCTTTGGAAGATTTTTAAACAGGTTAGTAAATATGCAGCTCTGATAATCTTGATAGGTGATTTAAAATAACTTAGGTTTGACAACAAAATTCTTGTAAAGATAGAAACATTTCCAAAACTTACATTTTCCAAATGCTTTCTTCAGAGCATCAATTTCTTTAAAAATCAGTTACTTTCCCACACACTGTTCAGCTGTCATCTTGAGTTTGAAGAAACAAATTAAGCAGGTTTGTATTTTTTTTCCCCCAAATATATGCTAGAAGGAATATTAATGGCAACCCATTATCACAAAAAAAGCCAGCAAATTTGGAACACTTGTCTTTTTGTCAAAGAAAAATGGATAACTCATCTTTAAGTTTGACAACTCTTTTCAAGCATTTTGAAGTAACATAACCACTGCATTTTTGTGGCAAGGAAGATTTTTTTCTACCTATTCTATTTCAAAATATTATAATCACCATTTGAATTTCTACATAAATGACATCATTTATTAACAAATAAATGTTCAGAATACTCTGAAAGTGAATACTCTAAAATTGTTCAGAATACTCTGAAAGTGAAGAAGGGATTAATCCAACTGTAGGAAATTTTCCAGTGATAGAAATCTTCTTTTCTGAAGATGCCTCCTCCGTGCTTACAGGCAGAGGATGGCCTGACACGGACTCTGTAAGTTTACTAAGGTCAACCCGAATATCATATTTTGGTAAAGCTTTTTCAAGATAATGGTCAAAGCTGTGAATGGAAGTACTAATATATTCTTCCTGCATCTCAGTGGATGGCCCAGCTCTGCCCTGGGACAGAGAACTCCTGCTGTAAAGAGTAGGAGGTAAGAAAAGAAAGAAGGAGGGTGAAGGAGGAATGTGTTCAGTAGCAGCCTCTGGTAGTCATGAACAGCACAGGCTGGTGAAGGAGGGATGTGTTCAGTAGTAGCCTCTGGTAGTCATGAACAGCACAGGCTGGTGAAGGAGGGGTGTGTTCAGCAGCAGCCTCCTGTAGCCATGAACAGCACAGGCTGGTGAAGGAGGGATGTGTTCAGCAGCAGCCTCTGGTAGCCATGAACACCACACGCTGGCGAAGGAGGGATGTGTTCAGTAGCAGCCTCTGGTAGCCATGAACACCACAGGCTGGCGAAGGAGGGGTGTGTTCAGTAGCAGCCTCTTATAGCCATGAACAGCACAGGCTGGTGAAGGAGGGATGTGTTCAGTAGCAGCCTCCTGTAGCCATGAACAGCACAGGCTGGTGAAGGACGGATGTGTTCAGCAGCAGCCTCTGGTAGCCATGAACTGCACAGGCTGGTGAAGGAGGGATGTGTTCAGTAGCAGCCTCCTGTAGCCATGAACAGCACAGGCTGGTGAAGGAGGGATGTGTTCAGCAGCAGCCTCTGGTAGCCATGAACAGCACAGGCTGGTGAAGGAGGGATGTGTTCAGTAGCAGCCTCCGGTAGCCATGAACAGCACAGGCTGGTGAAGGACGGATGTGTTCAGCAGCAGCCTCTGGTAGCCATGAGCAGCACAGGCTGGACAGAGGTTGGGCAGAAGCATGGATCCCAGACTGAGGCATGATGCTGGCTGGGAATAGGTTGTTCACTGAAGGACTAGCAAGAAGGAAACAGTTAAAAATTTGGTTAGAAATGGAATGTGTAATGAACTACAAAATCCATTATCTGCCCCAAGTTTATGCATTACTGGGTGGAAATAATATGCTAGCGCCATTCTCTGAGATAGAGGTTATAAAGCAGGGTTGGGAAGAAGGTTTATAAAAGCCTTCAAAAGTAAAGATATAAGCTAGGTGTTCAGAGGAGGAAGAGAACCTTCCAGTTATTCCAGAACCCAAGAAGGATTCAGGGAAGAGATGGAATTTGAATGGGCAAGAGTTGAACTACAGACAGGCAGCCTGGGACTGGAGCCTGGGGAGCTGCCTCTCTCACCTTATGCATGCATCTCTCTGTTCATCTGTCAACAGGTATGTGAGGTCAAGGACTAAGCACGATGTTGACATGCGGATTGGAATCCACTCAGGCTCAGTGCTGTGTGGAGTGTTGGGACTGAGGAAATGGCAGTTTGATGTCTGGTCTTGGGATGTGGACATTGCAAACAAACTGGAATCCGGAGGAATCCCCGGGTAAGCCAGAGCAAAGCCCTTTCCTTGATAAGCTGTTGTGATTTGCTCACTTTGTGACCGTGCATTTCCTTTGCCCGAATTCAGAGATAGAGATCTAAGAAGCAATTATATAGAGGAAGACCAGATATTGCAATATCACACAACAATTATCCCCCAAAATCTTGCAAACTGTATCAGAGGCAGCAAGGACAGTGGGATAACACAGGTGTTCGTGTCACTACCCGGCATCAGTTCTTAGACATGGCTACCCACTGGAATCACCAAAGGAACATTTTAAAAATACTGGTGTCCAGACCCTAGGCTGCTTCATCTAAAGCATAATCTTTACAGAATCTCTTAAGTTCTTAAATCAGTTCTAGCAGACAACCAGAATTAAGACCTACTTATTTTCTACGTAAAGCATAGGACTCAATTCAGGATGGGTCTTCCTTGAATACTCAACTTTCCAAATTTGGCTGGGAGGACTTATTGATAGAGAATCTCCCCCAAAGGAGCTAGTGGCCTGCTAAGGCCAACTGAGCCTCAAAAAAGTGGCATCAAGGTTCTGCTCACACAGACTGGACCTAATAAGTTCTCAAAAATATACAAATCAGTGTGTCGTGCTGACTTTCTGCAGCCTCTCCTGAGAAATGATAGATGTTTAGATGATACACAGATAGATGATCAGTAGATAGGTACGTGATAGATAGAATAGCAGATAGCCTACCCTTAGACCTGCCTAGGGACTCACAGATTTCTCTGGTATCTGCCATCATTCCTTGAAAATTACATTTTCTAACAGGTAATACAATATCATGGAAGAAAAAAAGACTACAGGAGGTAGACTCAGAGAAACCAGGATTCTCATTCTTCCCCCTATTAAGATCTTTGGTAAATTATGTAAAGAATGTACCACACTTGACATACGATTTTTTGTGTGATTTGGAGCTTGCAAAACTCTATGTGATCTCAAGCCAGTGCTTAACCTCTCTGATTCTCATTTTCTTCACTGCTGAGAAAGAGAGAATGAGAATTTGTTTCTGCATCTGCTAAATGGTCGTAACTCACCTCACAGATCTCCTGCCTTGGGCCGTGGGTGTTAAGTGCAGGGACAAGCCACATCAGGTTTGTCCTCACAGGGCCCCCTCCCTCTCCGTGGTGCGTCACCACTGTTTCACACAGCTGTACAACTACGGGAAGCCTGATGGGTCACCACTGAGCTTCCTATATCTTTAAAGTCTTTGAGATTGTCCTGTTGAAATTAAACAGCCAACTCATCTGTGTTTCCAGACCTGTGTCTTAAAAGCATAGCTGAATGGGACTTACCCATAGACTCAATAGATTCCCCTTAGAAACCTTAGATTGTAGCTTTGAGGGCTTGTAAGATGCCACCTTGGCATCTGGAAGACAGTTTAGCTATTGTGCTCAGTCACATTAAGAAACAGAAAAGTGACTAAGTTGAAATACAATGAGAACCACAGGTTTACTATATACTGATGATGAAAGTTGGGGCAGGTGCCTTCATCTCCCTGCCCGGTTTCTTCACTGTTAAAATTGGGCTGAACACACAATCAACCTCAAAAATGTACTTTCAAATGTGACAGTGTTTATAAGGCTCTTAGTCTCCTACATGACACGCGACCCTGCTTAGCCGTAGAATGTTGCCAATATGCACAAAGGCAGGAAGGACAAAACAGGCCGCCAAACTCTTCACAGTTTGAGATTTGGGGGGATTCATATTTTTCTGGGTTTTTTTTCATACTCTCGTTCTTTAATCCTTCTGAGCCTTGAATGTCTACAGCAGTGGTTCTCAGCTGTTTGTTAAACAACAGGTTGCTGGTCCTCGCCCTCTCAGGGTCTCTGATTCCATCTGTCTGGAGTGAGACCCAAGACTGCCCTTCTAACAAGTTCCCAGGTGATGGTGGCCTTGGTAACAGACTTTGAGGACCAACATTCTTGAGCTGTTGTTAAATTAAGTTACATATAAAGTCCTTCATCTCGTGCTTAATAAATATTAATTGCAACTATAACTACCGTGTGATACAACGGGCAAAGTTCTCTCAATACAGCACGGCCACCAACCACTAATATCACGTTCAGCACATACTTATTGTCACTGGGACATTTTCACCATCTGAAAAATGAGAAAAATAAATGCCCAATTATCTGGGGTTATTGAAAGAATGGAAATTATATGAGATAAGCCATGGAGTCAAACACACCTCTGGCTTCAAGATAACATGCCTGCAAAATAAGTGTTACATAATTGCTAGATCTTACTTATTACGTATCCTGGCATTTAAAATTATCAGAAAATGTCAGGTCTACTTGACATTCAACATACGAGAATATTGCCTGAAAACTGACTCACCTCTTTAGGGGGAAACATAATCTACAGAATCTCATCTGCAAACACCTTACCCGAAAGCTCAAGCTCATAGCAAGGATGAAAAGAAACATCTAAAACCAAATTTCTACCAAAACATTTAAGTGTACAGTGATCAGAACTTCAGCATAAGGAAAAAAAAAACAAAAGAGAGAGAGAACTTCAGCATAAGGATTAGTGGTAAGTGAAGGCGAGGCTGTCTTTCACTACTGGAAAAACGATCTTGATTCAGTGTGTACTGAGTTATTAATTAATTATTAATCCCCATGCATACTGACAGGAGAATAATAAAATGTAGCATCCAGATAAAATGCTAACTGGGTTGATATTCAATCATTTTCAAAGAAAGTCAGCTATCAAACTTTTTACAAATTGTTTCTAGGAGATTCATTATGCCTAGGAGAAAAGGCAGCCTTCCAGCACCTCATTCTGAACTAGATCAGAGAAAGCAGACTGGATGTCCATTTCATGGAGAGACAAAAGATTTGTTACTTTATCACAACGGTTCTCAACCTGTGAGTCGCAACCCCTTTGGGGGTCGAAGGACCCTTTCACAGGGGTCGCCTAATACATTCTGCAGCCTGACATTTACATTACGATTCATAACAGTAGCAAAATTATAGTTATGAAGTAGCAACGAAAATAATTTTATGGTTGCGGGTCACAACAGGAGAAACTATATTAAAGGGTCACAGCATCAGGAAGGTTGAGAACCACTGTTCTATCAGGTCAACACCACTGAGTTCATATGTATTAACAAAATTCATCTTGTGAACGTTTTGTTTTGGGGGGGGTTAATTTGTTTTTGTTTGTTTTTTGAGATAGAGTCTTACTTTCTCGCCCTCGGTAGAGTGCTGTGGCATCATAGCTCACAGCAACCTCAAACTCTCGGGCTCAAGTGATCCACTTGCCTCAGCCTCTCAAGTAGCTGGGACTACAACTACCCACCACAATGCCAGACTAGTTTTTCTGTTGTTAGTAGAGATGGGGTCTTGCTTTAGTTAGGCTGGTCTGGAACTCCAGAGCTCAGGTGATCCACCTGCCTCGGCTTCCCAGAGTGATGGGATTACAGGAAGGAGCCGTCGCCCCCAGCCAGAGACTGTTGTATCAATCCAACACATTTCTCAAGAGAGCTCAAACATCTTTCACATACATGTTTAATATTTTACACTTGAAATCAATGACTACGTATGAGGATACTTATTTGGGAGATGCAGAGAGCACGCCTTAAATGACTAGAGGTACGCTGTAGTTTCTATTTCCTTACACCTCCTTTGCAATGAACTGTCCTCTCTGGAAGAATAAATCTAGCAGAATGGGTTAGACGTGTGAAAGGAAGAAGTGGAAATAGTACTAAGAGTACAGTGCATTTTAAAATTCCACTCTTCAACTTTTTTTTTTTTTTTTTTTTTTTGCAGGTTTTGGTCAGGGCTAGGTTTGAACCCACCACCTCCAGCATATGGGGCTGGTGCCCTACCCCTTTGAGCCACAGGTGCCACCCCACTCTTAAATATTTTTTAACTTCTTTGTTTCTTTGGATATATTATTTAGAATCACAAAAGCCAAGTAAGATATGAAGCGTCTACCTTATTCACTCAGTTGTTCAAAGGAGCAGAACCCTGAAGTAGACTTAAGGAAATGACTTTTGAGCTAAATCTGGGAGTAGGACACTGTTAGTAAGCGTGCAATAGCCCATTGAATTTGGAGAATTGTCAATTACTTGAATAGCTGGAGGCAGCCGAAAAAGCTGTAAAGGAGGAGCTTCAGAAAATGAGCTTTGAAGTGACAGGCCAGAGAATGGAGGCCTTATTCAGAAGTTAGACTGTCCCCTGTAAGCCTGGAGGAGACGTGGAAACACGGTAGTAATATGATCGCAACGGCACTTTTTAGAATATTCCTAATAACCTAACTATTTGCTTGTGTGGTACATCTAGTATACCATGCACTGTTTTGACTACCTTACACAAAGCAACTCTTATAAAGCAGTGACCTTATGAGGTACATAATATTATTTTTCTCATTTTTATGGGTTTTTCTAAATCATAGAAAGATCAAATGATTTGCCCAATTATCTGTCAGATGGCAAGTGGTAAAGCTAGGGATGGAATCCAGGCCACCTAGCGACAAAGTCCATGTTCATAACCACCTTCCTCGTCTACCTCGACCCCAGTACAGCACAGTAAGTCATCTGGTGCATTTAGACAGTTATGAGTACAGAAAAACTCTTCCCCAGAAGAATTTACCATATGAAATTTCCACAAATCAAGTCTTTTCCTTAAGGCCCTGATGTCATACATTATTTTGCTAAAAAAGAAATTTGAGTCACAAGTTACAGTGGCTGACAAGTATGCAGCAGTGAGTCACTTGGGTATAGCCTAGCCAGATGCCAGCCTGCAGCTTTGTTCTCTGATCCTTATAATACGCATTATAGAAGAAATTATATCTTACAGTGGTTTTCCCAAAGGATCCTCAATATAGCCCTAGGGACTTATAAGTCCTGTCCTTTTTCTTAAGAAGATTATAAACAAGTTGGAGAAACAAAAAACAAGTACATGAAAACTGGTAAACAATAGGAAAAATTCCAAGACAGTATGTTAACAGTTATTGCCTGGAAATTTGGACAATAATTGCCACTGGGATCCAAAAACATTTACAGCACTTGTTTTTCCAATATAATCAACACGATCAAAAAAAAAAATTGATTCTTCAAGTTCACTGAGATAAGACTGACATAAGAAAAGCCAAAAAAAGAGCTGTGGTGTGGCTCAGCTGGGCTGTATTTATCACAGGTTGCAATGTTTCTTGTGAATTCAGTAATAACTTGCTCATGAATTTATTCTTATACTTCTATTTATTTAATTCTTTCTCCTTTTCGAGAGGACAAGTACTGTCCATGAAATCATATCCTAACATAACTCATGTGCAGCCCTGATGTTGGCTTTGCATGGGACAAAAAAACAGCAACTAGCCTTTGCAAGCAACATCGGGACTGTATAATGACCTATGCTTTGTACAAACAGGAGGATTCACATTTCCAAAGCCACATTGGATTGCCTCAACGGTGACTATAATGTGGAAGAAGGTCATGGTAAAGAGAGGAACGAATTCTTGAGGAAGCATAATATAGAAACCTATTTAATTAAGCAGCCTGAAGACAGTCTGCTGTCCTTGCCTGAAGACATCATCAAGGAGTCTGTGAGCCCCTCAGACCGAAGAAACAGCGGGGCAACATTCACAGAAGGATCCTGGAGCCCTGAGCTGCCCTTTGATAACATCGTGGGGAAGCAGAATGTAAGTCCTCTGTCCCTTTTTCTGGTTGGCCACAAATGCATGATCGGTGCATCTCCAGCCCACACACCTCTGAGAAAACTGATTCATCTTTAACCTTTTCTCCTTGAGCACCATAATTGCAAATGATCAAACACATCTCTGCATCTCCTTGGGACAGAATTAACCTCTATGTAATTTCAGGAAATGCCAGAAATGCCAGCAGATTCCTGACACGCTCTGCCTTTTCTTTTCTTTTTTTTTTTTTTTTTTTTTTAACCTCACTAAAAATAAGCATCACATGAAGTTGAAATGTAATTTTATCGCACCCCCAAATAAATCACTCATTATGAAAAAGATAAACCGGCTGTTATTAAACTAAAAGGGAAGGTCAAGTGCATAAGAATGCTCCCTTTTTGGCAACTGGCCATTAGCAGTTCAGAGTTACCCTCTAAGATTAAAAACGAGAGGGCATCGTTGATTTGAGAGATTGAAAGTAGCGCCATGAGATGACCAGAGTTAGGAAGTTCAAGAGGAGCATGCAACTTCAAAGCCACCCACATAATTCTATTATTATATAGCATGGATTTGCATCTTATACACATAGGAAGGTCGGGGCTAACAAAGTCAGAAAATAGGAGTCACCAATAACCAAAAGTGTTTTTAACTTTTTTTTTTTTTTTTTTTTTTTTGCAGTTTTTGGCAGGGGCTGGGTTTGAACCTGCCACCTCCGGTATGTGGGGCCAGCACCCTACCCCTTTGAGCCGCAGGCGCTGTCTCCAAAAGTGTTTTTAAAAAATACTGGAATCACATGAAAGCTAAGGAGATGCTCAGAGACAGAGCATTAGAGACAGAGGTTAGCAAGGTCAGCAACAGAAATTCTGCCCTCCTGTACAGAATGCTCATTCAGAGCACCAACAAAATCAATTATTCTAATATGGATTTTTTTAAATGATTTGTCCAGAGCACAAAGAGTTAAAATCATGTAAGTTAAATCATGTAACTCCATCATACTTTTTTTTTTAATTATTAAAGCATAGCTGTGTACATTGATATGATCATGGGGCATCACACGCTAGTTTCACAGACCGGTTGACACATTGACATCACACTGGTTAACATAGCCTTCCTGGCATTTTCACAGTTATTGTGTTAAGACATTTACATTCCACATTTACTAAGTTTCCCATATACCCTTGTAAGATGCACCGCAAGTGTATTCATCATACTTTTTTAAAGAAGCGAATGAAAAAAGCCAAGAGATGGGCTGCCTGACAGTTCCTGATGTGATCCTGAGCCAAGCAGCTGAGAGTACAATGGAATAAACAGACCAAACTCATAGTCTCTGCAGCTTTAACTCCACAAACTTGAACATTTACCACTAACTTGTAGATAAAATTTAAAAAAAAAAAAAAAGTTCTGTCTGCTTAAAGAAATTTAAAATGGAAAAGGTTAAAATGTTGAAGGTCTTCCCTCTTTCTCCTGCATTTGACAGCTTGATGGGGGAACTCTAAGGCAAGTTTATCTTTAGTTTTTTCCAGTTCTGTCGGAAGGAGCTAGGAGGCGATGCATGGACCATATTCCCCTGGGAAATGCTGCAGATTGGATTCAGTCTGCATGCTTTGCAAAGAGTCAACTCCTAGGTCTTTGTGAGGGTTTAATTTTTCCCAAAATTTATGATGACCACACAAGTCATCACTGATTACAGTACCTAACCTTTCCATCTCTGAACTGGGTGCACAGTACAGTTTGATAGTATATAGAATCATGGTGTTTATATCTCCTGGAGTCGGTGCATGGCCAGCTAGCCCTGCCCTTCCTCCTGCTTCTGCCTCTTGTTAGCCTGAGCCTGAATGCTAGTTATTAAAGAGACTATGCATGCCTCACCCTGAATACCTCAGTAATTCTGCATAAAGCTTACTCTTTCTTAGATCTGTGTTTTTGTTTCAGTTTTTGTTTTTAGAAAGCTCTCTTTATTTAAAGATGTGGAAATTGAGAAAATGTCTTATCGTTCTAATCTCAGTTGTACCTGACCTTGCTGCTAACAACTGAGAACCAGGAAGAGAAGTGGATGTGGTTGATTTTATTCTATGATTGATTGGTCTGGTTAATTCATATACAAATAATTGAAATAGTCTTTGCTCATATCCTAAAGCCATGACTTCATGCTATCTAAATGTTATTGTAAAAGATGTCATTATTAGCCAACAATTGTCATTCTTGGTATTTAAACCATGTTTGTCTAAGATGCCTGAGTTGCCAGGATATAACCCATCTGTGCCATCTCCAACATGAATAATTTCAATTCATTTTGATGCTGTCAAACTAAAGAGACAATGAATAAGTTCAGATATTCACAAATGACCTTGTGGCACTAACAACATTTGGGAAATAACTGAGCTGATTAAAATAGTCACAAGCATTTAGATCTTGTACTTATGCTTCACTGTAGGAGTCAGTGAGCCATATGTGTAATTCAGAGACATAATGTGTCCCTGGACGAGCTTAAGACTGGGTCTGGCTGAGCCTATTCTGTGCCAAAACACCCAGTCACTTCCATGGAAGCCCCGACCATCTGAGTGTTTGCATAACACAGAAAACGTACTAATGCTTCATTGAGGATTTTCCAGCTAAGTTGGCCAGATGTTTTGGCTTCTATTGATTCATAATATGTGCTTAGAAATACTTTTAATGATACCGAATTGCTGTGTCATATTCTGTGCTATGCACACAGCAGATGTTCAGATAGTTACATCCTCATGTATTCATTCGTTCAATGAGGATTAATTGAGCAGCTAGTACACGCTAACTACTGTTAGTAAAGAAAAAAAGAAGGACAGAGGGGAAAAAATTGCTTAAAATAAAATTAACCAGTAGTTTGCATTCTTCATGAAGACAGCAATAAATCTGTTTCACTTACCACTGTTTAGCCCACAGTTAGAACAATACCTGGTAAATCACAGGGCCTGATTAAAATTTGTTGAATGGATCAGCAAAATGATAGCTGTGAGTAGTAAGGGGGAAAAAAAACAGTGAAATTTAACTTCTAAATTTTTTGCTTGGGGTACTAGGTAGATGATAGACCTGCCAACTCTAATAAGCAATACTGGAATGGAAGGAAGTTGGGAAGACTTGGAATTCATTTGAGATGTATTGAACTCAGGATATCTGGGAGAAATCCAGGGAGAGATATACAGAAGGCTGCTGAACACATGCTCCTGAAGCTCAGGAATAAAAGAACTGTGCCAGGGATGTGGCTCTGGTTGTCCTCAAATTCTGAGTGCAAGGAGAATCCATGACAGTGAAAGAGATCACTGCAGGGAATCTGTAAAATTAAGGAATAAGAAGACACAGAGCAGACCTTGAGGACCACCGGCTAGAAGGAGAAAGGGAATCAGGATTCCTAGACAGGCACAGAGCAGACAGTCAAAGTGGTCAGAGAGAAAGTGGTGGCCTGAAAGCCTGGAGAACGTAGCCATCAACAAAGTCACATGCAGCCAAGAGGCCCATTAAAATGAAGATGAAAACTGGCTATTGGAATGTGATGCAAGGATGTCACTGGCAAGAGGCAGATTTGGGGGGATGGAGGAGTCAGAAGGCAGGTTGTCGTAGCTGACAGAGAGGACTCTGGGTTTCCAAGGAGAACTCCAACTCCATCCCTGCCTCCTGCCCTCTACCCATGTCAGTAGTCTTTCAGTGGCTTAGAGGAGCAAGAAACATCACTAATAATTCTTTCTGGTCCCTTGTGTGGGTCACCCAGCCCAGGTCTTTGCCTACCTGTATCCCTCGGTTTTGATGTCGTACATCTTCTCTGTTCCCACCCCCTTATCCATGTGGGTTAGAACTGCTGGATTGTCCCAGCCTGCTTTCTGAAATCCAGGTTGCTCATGGACATCCTGAGCACCAGGCTTTGCAACTGTGACCCCAGACCCATTCAGATGCTCTGCAGATTGACTTAATGTCTTGGCTTCCTTAACCCTGGCTAAGTCCCCAGTGAGAATTTCTATTCTCACTCCAGTGATAATTTCCATTCCACTTAAATTACAATGAACTACCTGGGTCATAAGGCAAGAAATTTATGATCCCAGGTAGTTCATTGTAATTTAAGATTACAAAAGTAGGAAGTAGGTAGTTGAAATAGACCACAAATGAAAAAATTTACATTTGTGGGAGACGATCCAGAAATTTCAAGGCTAGATTGTCAGATGAGGTTAGGGTTAGGGTTTGGGTTAGCATAAGGGACATTGAACCTCTCAAAATAAAAAAACATTGGAAATGAAAACAAGACTTAAGAAAAGGGTCCTTTCAGTAAAGATTATATTTTTCCCTCTAGTCCATGCTCTGACTGTGATCTATATCTCAGCTTGTGTTCTTGTTTACTCAGTTACTTAACAGATACTCGCATACACTAGATGCATGGGAAGAGGTAATGAGTCCCTCTCCTCCCAAGCTTACATTTCAATGGAGCAAAGAATATAGACAATTAACCATACCAGGTAAGTACTATGAAGGAAATAAAGAGAGAGAGACCACCAGGGAGCTGTCAGAGAAGGCCTCTCTGGAGATTTGATTTTAGGGCTGAACGAACCCACATGCTAATAACAGGAACAGAGTTCTAAACAGAGGAAACAGAGGGGCCTCCCTCTTCATGGCCCAAAGATGCATACTGTGTTCTTACCTTCTACTTTGTGCTCAGGCCTGTCAGTCTTAGAAGACAGAGTATATCTGAGTATACATGTATTTTGTTTGTATGTGGTATGTTGTATATGTGGTATGTGTATATGGTGTGTATATATGTTGTGTGCATTTGTTATGTGTGTGCTGTGGGCGTATTGTGTGGTGTGCATGTATATGTGTATCTGTGCATGGTGTGTGTGTGTGTGTGTATTCAACCTCGGACATCTCTGGATCACTTGCTCACCGGGGCTATTTAGAGATTTTCTGTCAAAGCTTCAGGAAATGGCCAGATTCTCCTGCAGCTAAAATTTGGAAGTCCTGTCCTACCTTGAGGGATCTCATCACCTGAATGTCCTAGTATGAAGGTTGTTTGCATGGAAAAAGCCAAATCTGGCAGCCTCTCAAATCTGCCTCCTGGTAAAACAAGTAACCATGTGAAGTAGCCCCACTTGAATAGGAGAATGTTGAGACCAGAAAAAAAGGCAGTGGGTATAGAGTGCAGGGCTGGCTGGACAGGCAAACAGAAGAAAAGAACATATTTAGGTTACTATATGTTCACCAGCTCACTCTAGGACTTTCCTTAGATCCAGTTCTCTGTGTTCATTAGAAAGATTCTTGTCTGATCACTGTCCTGATTTAAACCCTCAAGTACATCTAGTGCAAAGTGTCCGCAAAGTGAACTGGTTAGTCCTGCAGACTGTGAGTCTGGTGATCATGGGGTAAATCTCTGCATGACCCAAATTTGCCTACAGGATAGTGGAAAGGCCTGAATGTAAATGCAGCAAAACTGAATCATAGTCCCAGCTTCTGCACTTACTACTAAGAGACCTTCGATTGCCACTTCTTCCCTGCAAGGCTCCATGTCCTCATTTGTACAATGGCAGAAGTGAGCTGGATGATCCAACAGTTCCTTTCAGCTCTAGCATTGCCGCATTCCATTTCTCCTCCTCAGACACATGCTGGGAGACTATGGCCATACTGGTGAGTTACATATACTTCAAGATCCTAGCATGCAAAGCCCAGAGAATAAATAATTGACAGGGAAGCCACAGGAACACCCACGCTTACAGTTACGTTTGTCCTAGTGAACTGTCTGAAAACATGGATATCAAATCCAGCGACAGAAGGTAAAGCAAAAGAAAAAAAAATGCTTGAGTTGAAATCTCATCTAACTAGGGAATGAAATTTACCCTTCCTATTAGCATTCTAAATAACTGAGTTTTGATCTTATATAGAAAGACACCCAAACATCATTGCAAACCTGGTTACCTCTGTTTACTTTCAAGGTCTTGTTTTCCACATGATCATTATGTTCTCCCATTGAATAACATTGACCTCTGGTATTTGATGTCTTTCCTTCATGTTTCTGCCTTTAAAGGGTGGGATTCCATTGAAGTGACAGGCCCCTTTTGTGTGTGCATGTGTACAAATGCCACGAGAAAAAACATGCTTGTACATTCAGACTCACTTTACTCTCATCCTTCATCTTGGGAAAATTGGTCTCACTGAGATGCTCATTGGTTCATTCATCAGTCATTCAATTACCAACTACGTGCAGAGAAACTATGGTTTTCCAGGTGAGGTGTTAAGTGTCACAGGTAGATGAAGAAGGTGGATCAAGAGCTCAGAAGCGCACAGTTCGATCCTTGGTGTTACTAACAGGACAGCAGGCTCCATGTAAACATTGGTGTGATTACAGCAGGAAAGGCAGTAAAGGAAGGATGGTTGACCTGAGTGAATCAGGGAAGGTCCTCCCAAAGAAGTGACTCGTAAGCTGAAATCTGCAGGCAAACAGGAGACAAGCCTAAGAATGAAGGAGCAAGGCCACAGGAAGAGGGAAAGTAGGACTACCCTCTCACCACAGGTGTCTGCGTTCACGGATCACAGGCCACTCTTTCCCCACAGGGGTTTCTGACCTGAAATTTCTCCCCCTAAAAACACCTGAAACATTGAATGTTGGTCTGAAAAAAGGAAAGTGTTTTCAGAGTTTCCTGCTTCTGTGATAAACTTCAGACTATCTGATTGTCTGTTTTCAATCTCGATATACAGAAAATCACAGGCAAATTTTTCAACACAGAAAATTTGCTTTTAACCATTTTAACATCAGATTAAGTTCTGATGCTCATTGGATGGGACGTCTGTAGGCTTAGGGGCAAGAACATGGAAGGCTTTGGAAGTTTCCCTGAAATCAATCTGCACTCTTCCAGTAACATGGCTTTTTCTGACAATAAAATTCCCCAGGCTGTCCTCAGCCCTGAGCCTGACGAAAGCTGCTGAGTTCAGCTAGGGAGAGTCATTACAGGGGTCTGTTTTTTCATTCTGTTCAGAAAGGCAAGTGGATTTGAAGCCTTCCAGAGAGCATTGAGTGGATTAAGTAGGCAATTTGATTGATTTACTTTGACTAATCATCTTTCCTTTTTCTGGAGTTCCTGGGGTAGACTAGAGCGGAAGAGATAAAGATAGAGATAGGTATGAGGCTCATGGAGAATTGCAGCTCTGAAAATGTGCATTCAAGTCATCAAGCACACATCATGCAGACTGTGGTTACTTCCAGCCACTAACCATCTAAAACTTTTCTAAACAAACTAGTTGGACTCTTCTTTCACCAGAGATTCCCAATCACTAGTTGATTGGGAAGTCATAAAATGGTTGTGTCCTGATTAACATAAACAAGTAAATGCATAGTATTTAAATATGAGAAGATAAATTTATGTATGGTATTTTAAATAAGTGAAGATAGGTAGAAAGAGAAATAACAGAAATCTGGATTTTTTCTCCTTTCACTTACTTCCTCAATTTGAAAACAAAGAAGGAGGACTTATTGTACGTGAATCTCAGTGCTCATGTGGCCAGTGACTGGGCTCAGATTTTTCACTGTCAGATTCCTCCATTGAGCTATATCAGGATTGTTCTCACTTTTTTGCAACCAAGATCACCTTATACAGCTTCTACCCTGGGTGATTTGGGTCTACGAAGGTTTTTCTTTCTAAAGTTACATTTGGTGTGAAGGAATTTGAATTCCCACATTTGAAAAGTGATTTGGTGTATGTGTCATGCTCTGCACAACAACCAACTCTCATTGCTCTCAGGTGATGGGATTCCAGCCAAAGAAAGACCCTTGACATTTTTGTTGGCCTGAGCAGCCTCGTCCTGGCTCCCTGTGTCTGCACTGATTTTTGCCTTGGCCAGGCTGAGAGGGAAATTTCAGTGGCTTCCCTTCAGCATGTGTCCAGGGTGGATGGACACTTTTTTAAAGGTCCTCTCATATCTCAAGGGTCGCTAAACTACCCTTGTGAAGTCCAGCTTATGAGCCTCTCCATTTGGCAATGCCTCTTCTTTAGTCCCCTAAAGGATCTCTTCACAATGTGAGATGATAAGGGTCTTGGATGCATCACGTGTTACACCACCCTCTCAGGATTCTGTGTCTTGGGAACACAGGACCACTCTTAACTGATGAACTCAGAAACAAACACTAAGGATAATAACAAGCCAGAGAAGCTAATTAGACGACTCCAATACAAACAGGTGCCAAGACACTTGACAAGTTATCTTCAGGAAAGCGAGGGGAGGGAATTAGAAGCCACAAAGTCCCAAAGATTTATTAGTTTGGCTCTAACCAGAGTGGTTTCTTCTTTTCCCAGTTTTGCCCTGCCACAACTGGTGAAAAGTAAGAGAGGCTGGATTCCTGAAGGTCAGTAATTTGTTGCTTCATTGGAACAAAATTAAGAAAAGCATCAATAACTAAATTTGATTAGTAAATTGTATAATAGGAGTCTGGAATGGCTCATAGTAGTTGATTAAAAACACCAAACATGAGCAATTTAGCAGCAACACAAGATATAATACCTTTTTCATTTACCTAAATAAAAATTTACCTCTGAACCTTAAAAGACCTAAAAGTCTAAATGATTCTTATATTTCAATTCTGCCCAAGTTAAACATGCACAAACACATACTTTCTTTTCCCTGTGGCTTTGACATTTCTGAAAAATCTACATCTTTGACATTCACAAAAAAACTGAGTAGCTTAGGTTCTTGTATATTTTGTTTATTCATTTTCTGAGCTGAAATTCTCCAGATTGCCGACCCAAGCTTGTCCCATCAATGGGATAGTGGTGACCTCTTCAGCCACAGCCATTTGCTTTGTTTGGAAAACAGATTATGGTGACATAAATATTTAAAAAAAAAAAAAATTGGCATTCCTAACTAAAAAGCATCAAATAGGTTATTTGGATGCGTTACTTCATTTTCTCTTAGTACAGACAGGAAAAGTTGCAACAATCTTGACTAACGTACATTGCTTACAGGGGATGGTCCAATTGATTAGCATTGGCATTCCTATAAAAAAGGAAAAATTGGTATTGGCAGGTTCTGAGAGAGCTCATGTGGGAATTTTGCTCAAGGGCTCCCCAAGTCAGTGTTTACTCATATGCCACTTTGCACCTTCTTACCAGAAACATCACATCTCACTTCCAAGGTGTGATCTCTGCTTTCCATCTCCAGGATTGAGAAAAAAAACAGTAATAACTATTGTACTTTTAAAAACACAAGCATTCTCCCTGAGGTCCTAAATGTAAATCATTGTAGATTAGAACACCTCAAAGCTTTCTCAAGATGTGAGCATTCTTAAAAATAGTAAGAGATAAGTACTTAAGATGATGGCTATATTAATTAGCGTGGCTCAATCATCCAACATTGTATGTGTATATCATAACATCTCTATGTCCCACATTGCTGTAGACACTATTATAATATGTCCTCAAAAATGACACAAAAATAACCTTTTTAAAAATAGAGACCTTGTCTTCTGGGGATTGGGTTGGTGTTATAACAAACAGTAGAGGGAAGAACAAATAGCTCAAGGTGCCGAGATGCTCTTATTCGGACTGAGTGCCTCCCCTGTGCCTTATAGGACATAGAAAGTAGGATAAGGACTGAAAGGTGAAACCTCTGCCTTTTCCACAACCCAAAGCCTGCAGGTGGAAGTTTCAAATGAAGCTTCAAAGGTCTCCAAATTAGGCACAGAAAAAGATTGCCTAAAAAGACTGACCCTCCCTACTTCTGAATACAGACTCTAAGATGAAACCGGAAATAAATAGTCGTGGGGAGAGGATAGGCTGTTTCAGCATGAGAGGCAAGAGGCTGCACAGCTGTGCCTTGAGCTTGCTGGACTGGGTAACCTCTCTAGGTCTTTTCCAAATTATTTTTTTTCTTTTTATTTTATTTTATTATTAAATCATAGCTGTGTACATTAATGCAATCCTGGGGCACCATACACTGGTTTTGAGCTGGCCCCCACAGTGGGACCTTAGTCACAACTATAGCTAAATCTCAAAACTGCCACATCTACCTTGTCAGGGAACTAATAAAGGGTAAAGCTCTAGCC